>JAUIRK010000724.1:0-80276 GCA_030549495.1 Nectonema munidae
ATCTAAAGAGAATGTCTTCATTCAAAAATTGTTTCTTTTAATTCTAATGTTTTTCTTTTTTCCCAGAACTTTTTTTACATTTTTGTCACAAAATTTACGTATGTTTCCTCACTTGAATTTGATTTTTGTTTCCAGTAGATCTGAATAATTTTTTTCAGTAAATGTTTAACTCAAAAAATTATTTCCTGAAAATAGTTTAGCAGATGCAATAGGTAGACCCTATTTTTCTGCAAAATAAGAGGAAATTATGAAAAAAAGCATGTCAACAAGCCATCCATACATGTCAGTGGTTGCATACCTTGAATTATGTTATAAATCTTGGAGAATATGATGGTAGTATAACTTACATCAAATTTTTAAATTGAGGAAATTAATTGTATAAAGTATGGAGCAATTGACTAACATCTTTTTTTTAACTTTTCTATATTCTCTAATTTATCTAAGATGCCGTTTGTGTGTGGTTTTTAGGAAATTTCAAATTTTTCGGGCACGGAGTTTTAGAAAAATTTGTACACATTTTTTTTTAAAACAAGAATAGAAAATACACTTACGCTTCATCCATCTTGTCGTTATTGCGCAATTGATTAAGAACTCAATCAGTTGTGTAATAAGATTTTAGAGACATTTTTGAGCATAAAGGTCTCAATAACCATGCTTTTAATAATTCTTTGCTGTTTAAGGGAAAGAATGTTATTTTCGCCCAGGTCAACAAACTCCTCCATATGATAATTGTAATATTTAAGGGAAAAAGTGTCTTTTCCCAAACAGTATGTATTCTCAACATTTTGAAGAATACATTTATGTTTAATTTGTGCTTCGTATAACATTTACTTAGTTCATTCATTAAAGGTCATAATAAAACTTGAATATACAAATATATCTTGTAAAAATACATAACTATTATTAGTTAAAATATACATAAATATTAAAAAAATACTATACTAACATTTAATCCATGTACATTAATTAAAAATCCCTCTTTAATGTATGAGAGATGATAATATCAAAAAATAAAATATGTTTTAAGCTATATTTTTTGAAGTATGTGTTTCATAAGGTTTAAAGTTAATTAAAATTTGAGAATCAATAAGTAAAAGTTATTACTCTAATCTTTCAAACTGCTTGAGATAAGAATTTACGTATTAAATAGATAAGAAACAATTTTCATATAAACACTCTATAGAAAAACTCTCTAATAGCCACCTTTAAAAAGACACATCAATATGTTGAATATTATCATCAAGGCGTATGAAATCTATTAACATTTATTTATAAGTTATGCATGCTTATATATTTAATGATTTAATTATGAGAGATAATAAATTTTTTTAAGGAATTTTTTTTTCATTTTTTTATCCTTAGGTAAACGTAGCGATATCATCTTATTATTCAAAACGGTTTTGTATTCTGTATAAAATTCTATTTAAGATTTTTAAAGTCGGAGAAGATGTCGAACTTTTTTGTGAAATAAATGAGGAATCATCTTTCACGTCAACACTCTGGTTCAAGTAACTATATGGCTAATTTATGTTTTAGTATTTTATTTTCTTAAGTTAAAGACATCAGTTATAATTTTGTTTGCAATAATTTTTTGCTTAACTTTTCAAAAATATCAAGATAGTTGTTATTTCAAGTCTGATATATCGATATCAGTGATAAAGAATTGAAAAAAAACACCAAAATTAAACTAAAATATGAAGAAAAAAACCCCCTTTATCCCATTTGTCAATAAAAATGGTTTTTGACAAGATATTTCAGTATGTTATATTTCATTTGCAATTTGATCATTTATAGAGTGAAGCATGAGTGCCGGATTGTCAAATTTTTTTCTGAGCGATACCAATCAATATTTTGAAAATCAGTCATGAAAAGACCTTCATTAAAAATATATCGATTTGGTAGAATATATATCCTGTCTAATAGTGTATCTGCATCTTGACGTGTTACACCGGTTATTGTTGGTTTTAAGAAGTTGGAAAAAATGTTTTCAATAACTCAGCTGTTCGTGCATAGATATTAATTTTAAATAAATCTATATTTAACTGGAGATGTTATCTGCAAAGAATTTTGAAAATTCTCTAAAAAAGTAACTAATATTGGGAGAAAGTGAAGGTGGACATTATGAGATATAATACTGTTTGAGGATAGCATTAATTCTATGGAGAAAAACTCACAAATGTTAATGATATGGAACTAGGCGGAATTATGGATGAAATATGCAAGACCTGAATGATATGGGGATCTAAACATAATTATAGCATTCAATGGTCAAGTTTAATATCAATATCATGAAGACAAGTTTCCTGTATAGCTAGTAGCTTTATAGGACCACAGATAACTCTCTTAAAGTTTTCTACAAAAGCCTCAAGTTCAGAAAAGTTTTGAATGGATTGCTTGCATGTTGTTCAAGCTTAAAATATTGAAATCATGAAAACTAATGTTGGACAGATCTTCATAGTTTATATAATGAGAGCTAATTGTTTTTATTGAATCAATATTTTTAAAATAATTAGTAATTAATACATTTGTTGAGTAATTAATTGAAGAGTGTGTTTCTTCATTGTTCATTCAAAATCGAGTAAAAATGATTTAATTGGTGAGTTTTTATCAAAGTTAATTCATAAATGACTGACATTCCTTATTATAAAACTATGCTTTGCACTCATCCTTACATTTCAAACGCGCATTAACTTTTCTTTTTTAGTGTATTTATCAAATATATGATGATTAGCAGAGCATATATGGCAGTTAGTTTGAACTTTACAATCAGAAGTTGCATGACCATAATTAATGCAATTTAAATAAAATTCCACTTTCGGAAAAAATATACAGACTTCAGAAGATAGAGAGGCGCTAAGAATATTAAATCACTTTGACAAACTTTTTAAAACTCACTTCATTCAATGATAAGATTATATTAAAAAAATTAGACTTTTTACATTTAAACTCAACTTTTTTTAAACTCAATTATTTTTATACATAAATCGTCTTCAATATTATCATTTTTGAAAAAGTTGGAGAAATTTTTTAAAATAAGTCTAGGTATTCTTTTAGTTTTTGTATGAATTTTATTTTAATTTTATTAGACTCAATGTCAATCATTCCATTTTTCATTTTACACTTATTTTCAAAATTAACGTAAATTTGTTTTTCATTCAATTTAATATTTATAATTTTTTGAACTTTCAAATTTTTATATAAGTCACCTTGCTTGTCAAAAGTTTTACTCTTAACCTTTTCACTTTGATCAGTAGCCAAATCAAGAATTAATGACTTTTGTATTTAGTGTTTTCCAGCACTTTTTTTGAGAGTGTTTTTCCGGTAAAATGTTTGGATTATCCAAAACAATCTTTGGCAAATTCTGTATTTATTAATTAACTTTTCTAGATTATCCAATCTGTCATTAATGTTAATAGTTTTATCAAACAAAGCAATAAAATCCTCAAGCTTACTTTTAATTTCTTTCTTACTTAGGTTATTATCAACTGAATCTTTTGTTATAGTTAAATTCATAAAATAGTGAAATATTTAAAAATGAAAAACAATAAACAATATAAATTAAAATATTTAAAATAGCAAAAATATGTTATAAACGCAACTAAATATATAAAATTAAAGCTATTTAATTTTCAGAAAGATTTATAAAGTCTTTCCAATTATAATACCTTCCTAGCTACCATATCTTTGCTTATAAATGTGATGTAGAGTTTAATTTCTTCGCTAAACTTGTGCTAAGTCCGCCACTGTATCCAATGAATCTTTCCTCTTTGAATCTCAGCATTTGAATGTAATTTCTAATTGCTTGATACACGCAATACCAATTCTGCCTTATCATTGAACATTTTCCACTCGACCTCCTATATATTCTTTGATATTTATATTTTTTCATCATAAGCAAGTTAGTGAGTCGACCATTTTTTAATGGAGTCTAAAGACAAAAAGTCATGTTAATTATAAGTTAAATTTTATTGAATATAGGAACAATAAAGAAATCGAGCAAGAAGATAATAGCAAATATGTAATCACAATTTGTAAAAATCGAATTCATATGCTGATTAAAGATTTACAAGTCGATGACTCTGGTGAGTACAAATGTGAAGTTTCTAACATTAACGAATCCTGTGTTACGATTGGCTTTCTTACAAATGGTATTTTTTTTTGACTTTACATTTGCTATTTAAATTGCTTCCAAATTTCATTTCTCTGTACGGTCAAACTTACTTTAATGAACACTTCCATTAAATGGCAATCTGTCTATAACTACTATCTTCAATTTTTCCCAATTAATCATATATTATAGATTATACTATCACGTGTCCACAAAGATCACTTTTGAGGGTCCCCGTACGGGTCTCGTAATACATGCGTGACTTTTTTTAATTTTAAAACTGGATCCTAACTTTAAAAATATTAATATGACAGAAAAGGTATATATCTGTGAATGTTGTGTTAGACAAAAATGATTATCTAATTTTAGGAGATTTTTTTACCAAAATATTCTGCATTATTTAATTATTTATTGTAATCGTGAAATTATTAAATGTTAAAAATAAAATTTCTTGATCTTATTTGAATTTTTGGGTTTTAACAGTTAAAATAGGAAAACGTATTAAAGTTCTAGAACATCGAAGTAATCGAAAGCAAGAACGACGTAAAACACTGGAATAATAAGATTTTTAGCGTGAAAATATTTTGCATTTTCACTTATTTATTTTTCAAAGATTAATCATCTGTTTTTCTTTTTGAATGAATTTTATCATATAACCTTTAACGCAGACATTTTTTATATTATTTGTTACTATTGACCCATTATGCCTGAAACCGTTAAACGGATAGATAATGTTTTAAACGAAAAAATATTCATTTATTTTTTTATAAAACAAAAAAAGTCGTACTTTATAAAAATGATCTTCTTTGCACCAGTTGATTTTGTGAACAAATTTTCTCCTGACGAATAATTCCTTTTTTCTCAATTTTAACAATGTGATAAGATAAGCTTTTGATATTTTTATTTACAGCAATAATAATTTTATATTTAAATAATCGTAGTAGATTCATTCACTTTTCAACGCCCTAATGTAAGCATTGCTGATGGATTCGGGATATTCGTCAATTGGAATCATATGGAAACTTTCAAAAGTTCAAAAACGCAAGGATATTGGCTTGAGAGGAGAAACGACAAGTCAAGTGAGGAATGGATCATATTGAACTCTTCTATAACTACGGCAAGTTAATCATATTTAATATTTCCTATTGTGATATTTGTATCAAAAATGAAAAAATACTTCAATAAAAAATTTTATTACTTTTCATTTCAAGGACCAAAAAAAATATAAAAAAATATAAAAAATTTATAAAAAAAATGGCAAACTTTGTTCTACATTTTACATTAACTGCTCTTATTTCACTTTTACACTTTAAATTTTATATAAAAATATAAAGAGAGGATGTGAAGGAGATGATTAGGTTTTTTAATTTTTGTTATGCACTAACTTCTTTTTAACATTTAAACTGAAATGTTTTAACTTATGACAGAGACTGTCAACTCTCTCACAGTATAATATTTCAGTAAAATTTTAGTATTATTTTTAATCATTGTTTTTTTCAAACGTGGAATGATTTTTTAATGTTCTTTTCTGATTGACGAGGTTTGACGTTAATTGGATTTTTAACTTTAAAATTCATCGCTTAGGGAATGAAAAATTATAAGTTAGGTTCTCTTTAAGTTTTAAATTTTATTAAATATGATTTATTGCTAATAAAAAAATTAAAATTATGACGCAGAAGTAAACGTAAGTTTAAAAGTCCTCTTTTACTCCATTCGTGGAAATAGCGCTTTAATTGACCGTACATGACATTATTTCGATGCACTCCCGCATTCCATTTCTATGATCGTCTTCTATGTATAATCTTTGACTGAAGGAGAACGTGGGACCTTTTTATTGGAAATATGAGTATTTATAACTGCCTTTTTCTGGATGTAATTAATAATTTGGCTTGTTAATTTTAGAATTATGATTTCATTGATACTGAAGTCGAAATTGATACTGCGTATCAATATCGTATTGTTGAAGACAACTTCTCGCACATTGAAAATATTTCTTTGCCTTCTTCTTCGATAAAGTTGTCAGACTTGTATAGTAAGTATTCCTTGAATGTTTTTTTAATCAAATTTTTATGAAAATAGTCAATTTAATCACATCGTCAATTTTAACTGATTCACACAGTTTCTTCATTTAAACGCTTTGAGGACCATCTTCCTTAATCATCTTCCCTCTTTTTTAATGAAATTTTATGTATTTAAAGCAAAGGATTTTTATTTTTTGGTCCACCTTTTTATATCAAATTACCTGTCTCATCTGTTTTTCTGGGATAAATTGCGTTAAGACATTATCTTTTCTATTGAGAATATATTTCTTTAATCTCTTTCATTTTTCACTTTTTGAGTGGCAAGGAATTTCCTAAAGGAAATATAGATCAGGCTGATTTTTCTCATAAATATTAAACTAGCATATTACATTGAGAAATGTCATACCTAATCTTTCATCTAAATGCATGCAAGATAGAAGAGATTTATTTCATTTTGAATAAAATATCAATCATCAGGCTAAGAGTAAAAGAACAGGGCAGAAATCCAAATTACTGCTATAAATGAAAACCAAAAAATGTATGGAACAATATAATAAGGACTTTGCTCTTTTGAAGGAGGTCTAACATAAAAAAAGAACTTTATTCCTTTAAATACTTTTATTGTGTAATTTATTTTAGGCTATTCGGGGCAAAAAATTTGGATTAGGAAATTTGGCGATAATTTTTGGATATATTCAACTTTTTCAGTTAATATTGTTTATGCACTCATTATTTAACGTTAAATTTATCTATCTTTCTAAATCATGCTTTTTTTTTAAGTTTGTGAAGTTTGCAAAAAATATTTTTTACCAGGCAAGGTATGTTATGCCCGTGAATCGAATTAAGACTATTAAATATGAGCTGGAATCTTATTCCCTAGCTTCTCTTATCTTTTATGTCATTTTGTCCATATTCAAAAAGGAAAAATAGACAAATGGTTTAACTCGTTTTGAAAGATGACTTTGCTGGTAAAATAGGGAAACAGCTTGCCTCAGACTTAGAACTGAGAATATGAAGCTACTTTATGTAGTTTTTGGCCATATCTAGAAGCATAATCATGTGAAGCATTACCATACGCTCGCTGCTTTTCATTTGGAGCCTTCCAGTACCCTTTTTTTTTTTAACATTTGGAGTGGGGGGGGGGGGGTCTCAGTCCAATAACAGCGAAAGATCTACCTTTGCTGTAGTGTGAAATGATTAAATTTATTTTTGCTTTGCTGTGTTGAAATATTCACTTTCACTTTTCTACAATCACTTTCGATTTGTTGCATGTACTTCCTTAATCTCCAAATTATTTTTAAACGAATACTTGGTCATGATAAAGAACCTGCATAAGTGTTACTTTTTTTTCTTAATTTTATCCTACCTAAACATTGATTATTTTATTCGCATTCTTTATTATTCCAATTGAGTGAGGTTGTCTAGGTGTCTGTATATCGTGTGTATACACTCGGATGACCTGAGTTCCAAATGACAAAAATTTTTCCTCAGCTTTTCAAATCGAGTCTTATCGGTGGAAACATAGCAGTTTCTACCGTTATCTTTGATTTTGTATATTATATAACTATATGAACTCTGTAATTCATATAAGTTTTACATTATGCTAAGTTTTATATAATTTATTGGCAGCTTAAGTCGATAAGTAATGAACAAGTTGTATAGGCTTGCTCTTTACAGCTCATCTTAACAGAATTTTCAAGACTAATCCTATAGGCTTTCTTTTTGAATGGAATTTTATGTATTATATCACACGATTTTTATTTCTTCTTACACACGGGTATCACACTGATTCTCCAAGTGTTAAAAAACTTTATTTCAATTCATTTTTAGTCTCTGCTAGTTGATACTTTGAACTTTCATAAACCCATTTTAGACGAATGTTCCCAAAGGGAACGCAGGCAAACTCTTACTTTCAATGAAATTTAATAGGAATTACTAAAGTCTTCGGCGTTGTTCGGTTCTAAATGGGTTAAATAGTTGTTTTCTTTACGTTACAATCTAACAAACTAATTTAACATCTAGACTAATTTACTCACATGTCATATTCTATTTATTTTTTCTTTCTTCAAAAGTGTTTTAAATTCGCTTCCTTTGTTTTTATTAAAGAGCCTCCTCTTATTATTGATAATAATAACAATACTCATGATGATAACAAAGTGCAAGCTTTCAAAGTATCAGTTGGTGAATCCTTCTTTTTGGATGTCTACTTTACAGCCTTGCCTAAGCCCAATGTAAAATGGGAAAAAGATAATCGAGAGATCATTCCAATCAACACCACTTCACAAATCATAACCATAGATGCAGACAAATCAAGTTTGCGTATTGAAAGTTGTACAGTGAAGGATGAAGGTGTTTACGAAGTTTTTATTTCGAACTTGCTCGGTTCTTGCTCAATCAAAGCCTTACTGAAAGTTATAGGTATGAGTGATATTTCTTAACAATGCGGGCATATGTACTATTTTTTCTATTTCTTTTAGATGTTCCCAAGCCACCAGAAAGTCCTATCATTTGTTTTAACGTTTGTCAAGAAAGTTTCATCATCAAATGGAAAGCTCCATTATCTGATGGAGGAGATGTGGTCAAGTAATAATCTTTTTCATAAACATTTTTCACCACTATATTTTTTAATACTCTATAACGTATTTAATTAAACACGTGTTAACTGATTTTATTGTAGTTTGATCGCTGTCTGGACCCCAGATTAGTATTGAGTTAAAATTTTCATCACTTCTTAAATCCTCTTTTTTGGCTCTATGATCTCTAACCAACTTTCGATTATATTACTTCACTGAAGTATTATTAATTCAAATGAGGAAATAGAGAGAGAGAGAAATAGTTTATTAACAACGAATCACATAGCGAAAGGTTGAAGGGAATCACAAAAGGCTAAATACAAGCCCGCTTATAGAGAAACCTTTAAACACAATGTTACAATATTTCAAATTTTAAATGGAGAATCAAGGTATGAGAGAATAGGTAAACAAAGTATGATTATATATCCATAGTATATAATCATTCAGTATATTAAATATTAATGTAACTAACAAACACAATTGTTATATATATATATATAATATATTTATATAAGTGTATGCTTATAAAGATAAAAGTAAATAAAGAAATTTTAAATGAGTTAGATATTTCTTAAGTTTTAACGATTTAATTGGTTGTTATTTATTTAATTAATTTTTCCTATTTATTCATTTAAAAATTAACCTAGTTATATAGTTTTGTTTTTTAGCAATGATGTCATCAATTTATTAGATAAAAATACTAATTTTTATTTTTACTATTTATGAACTTAATAATTCTTCCAAATATTAAGAAAATTGGCATATTTTAAAAAAAAATATATATAATTTTCAAAATTTAAATTTGTGAAAAATTTTAAAGATTAATTTTATCAAAAAATAACACACTTTGGATTCGAGAAAGTAGACCTTTTTCAGATGACTATGATAATTTTACTAATAACTAATATATTTTATTAATTACTAATATCTTATGTAAACTTCCATAATTTTGTCAACTTATGTGGGACTTTTATTTTAATATCTTAATTATAAAATAATGTCAATAATGTTAATTTCCTCATCTTTATGCAATTGAGGGAGTTTAATTAAAAAATGTTATAAAATTTTTTTCTACAATCAAAATGAAAGAATAAGCTTAAACTTTTATAACTCTTATTTTTTATTACAATTAATATAATAATTTCTATATATTTAAAATAAAAGCTAAAATAAGAATCATTGACGCACTAAATGCTTCTGGTCACTGTTAATATTTCATTTTTAAATATTTCGGGAATCTTTCTTTATTTTAGAAGCTATATCGTTAACGTTTGGAATAGCATCAATGATACTTGGATCGAATTAGAAAATTCGGGAAGTATTCCTTCATTGAGAATTACAAACGCAATTGAAGGAGCAAAATATTCTTTCAAAGTCTCTGCTCAAAATGGCGTTGGAAGAAGTTCACCTTTAACCAGTGAAAAATCATTCATTTTCAGGAATCCAAAAGGTAACAGTTATAAAACCTTTTTTTATTTTCCAAACCTTTTAAGGCATTTGCATTTGTTATGTAAATAAAAAGTGGATGAAAGTTTTGATTAAATAATTTATATCATATCAAATTATACAATTTTTAACAATCAATCCGAAGTTTATTAATTTGATTTTTTATTTTATGGTAAACTAGAAGAACTTTACATTTTTCGCTTCCTTTGTTTTTATTAAGTGCTTCCTGTTATTAATGATAATGAAGTGCCAGATTTCGAAATAACATGTTTTTGTTCGCTAGCCATTCTACAAAAATATAAGGAAACTAAATGATTGTATTTTAACCTAATCTCCCTAAATTTATGAACATTAACTTCATTTTTTGCTTTATACTGTTGTAAATTTATTAATTTTTTGCTCTTTTTATTCTCTTTATTGAAAATGACATTATATTTTGGATCAAGTGTAGAATCTGACTCCAGAACGTTTTGAGAGTCAGATTCTACACTTGATCGTGATTTCCAAAATTTCTCTCAAAAAGTTAATTTTTTTTTTTCAAAAAATTTTTATTTCAAAATTCGAATTTTTTTTCGTTTTTTATTTCTTGTTGAACATGGATTTTTCCGAACTTATCTAATTCTAAAATTAAATCACTCTACCTGTTTTACTAACACTAACTCTGAAATCTAATTTATGATGGGTTTAAAATTAGATAAAAAAAACACTAACTCAAGATAATTTTCTGGAGCCAGATTCTTCACTTGAATTTTTTGGAGTCAGATTCTACACTTGATCCTATATTTTTTCTAAAATTTGTAATATATATTTTGACAAATTATCTGGATAAAATATTTTTGTCGATCATATCAAATTGTTTGAGAATAACTTTGCGATCGATTAGAATATCTCTATCAGTGTTAATTGTTACAACACATGATGCTCCTGGAGCTTATATAAGTTTTTAGGATTCTTAAACCACGTATACTTCTTCCTTATTCATAAAATGTTACATGGTCAGAGAGGCTCGTAATTGTAAGAAAACGATTCAAATTGATTCTTTTAATAATCCTAATATTTTATAATTATTGTTTGAAAAGCATTATTCAAATATTGTATCTGTGAATTTTTATTGTGCTTTTATATGCCTGTTCGTGTTATCATATCAATTCCTCTCACAACGCTTGGAGTTTTCTACGATATACAAACAATAGCCTTAACTTACATTTTTCTTCCATATTCATTCCAATTAGTTAAGTGATCCTTGGAGGCTTTATATGGTTTCCGGACATTAAGGCACTCGGACAAAAAGGGCATAAAACTCATCATACCACTTTGCAGCAACTTAAATCTTAAGCCTTAGCATGTAGTGCAAACTGCACATGTGAAGAAGGGAGCAACGAATAAGCTTCCCGCATGCACACAAGCTCTCTTTACATTCACACGTAGAAGTTTGTTTAGAATAATTTAGTGTGAAAACTTCCTTCTATGTCAGAAGTTCTCAACTTTACTACCACCATCCATTTTTTCTGATTTAAGTTTTAATTAAACTTTTTATTTTTATTCATAAAATAAGTTATTATTTGCCTAAAGCATTTTGTTAAAAGATTTAGGAGATGTTTTATAATCAAAAAATAATTATTTGTAAAAACTCAAAAATAAAAATGTTAAAGATTTATTAATAAAATAACGATATAAAAAATTAGTTAACCAGTGTAAAAAAATAAAATCATATACAATATTTTACAAACTAAATTCTAACTTTAAAAAAACTTAAAAGTGAGTTTTTTCTTATTTATTCAACATGTAAATTACCCCTACTTTTACCATACCAAGATATAATTTAATTAGGCATAAGTTGAGTACAAAATGAATACAAAACTAACGCAATAAAAATAAAGTTTTTACATTTTTTAAACTTACTTTGGTAATAATTCCTTCCCAATGGCAACCTATATGCTATGTGATGCATAATTAAATGAAATAGAATGCCATCATAGATCAAATAACTTTTCAATCAAAATACTTAACATAAATATTCTTATAAAATTTTTAATATCAAAAATGTAAAATATGAGATTAAATTTATTATTCAACAGGATTTGGAATTGAAAACAAAATTTTATTGTTGTTTATTCGTGTGAAGTTAATTTTTCAATTTCATTGCTGGTGATTTCTAGTTTTTTTGCTTTCGTTATATAAACAGAGACTTTCTTGAGGAACTCCAGGACGTTATTTTTTTCATTAAACTGCTCATAAATGATGGTCACGTTTTTACCTTCCTCTTCAACTTTACTTTGTGTGAATTTGTTCACGCGTCCTTTTTCAATCTCTGCCATCTCCACGCTATACTTTAGCTCTTCCTTTTTGAAAAATTCAAGATGTCCCATATTGATGGCTGATCAAGAGGTATTGCACTTCGTAATCTAAAATAACTATATATAAAGCAAGAAAATACAGAGTCTAAAGCATTACCCATTGTGCCAGCTTCCAGATGATTGTTTCATCTAACTTTCCTCTCGCATACATTCCATATCTCAGGCTGATATAGGTGAAACCAAGTACTTTCAAAATACCGGTAAAACTTTTCCATTGAAAAAAATTTGTTTGTCAGTGCTTTTATCCTTTTAAACACAAGTTTAACCTTAAATAATAATACATAAAAAGTTGTTGCCATAGTAATATGTATCAAGTTTATTTTACTTCGCTTATTGGCAAGAAAGCAATAGCCATTATCATTTTGATTGTAAATCTGAAAGTTAAATTATCTTGATATTTTTTTTAAAGCCACAATTTATGACATTTTTTTAAATAGGCTGTGTAAAATGGAAATAACAGCCTCTAAATTGAGATTCAGGATATACCTAAACACATACAAATGTTGAAAAAAAAGTATATTTAACGTAAAAAAAACTTTTTTCGATGCGTTCATTATTGCTACTTCAAAATCTCCATTTATGAAGCTGACATTTTCGAGTCCACATTCTTTTAGTGTTTTGAAGACTTCCCTAAAAATTTTTAAAGATATTAGGGAAGTAAAGAGTTCATTTCTTTTACGTATGTGAGTCTTCAGTTTTATCTGGAAGTAAACTGTATAACACAGGGACTAAGGTATTCATATTAAAAATGTGGATTGTAAATATTTGATAAAAATTTTTTGGGGATTTCCAATACCTATTAAATGATTAGGTAAAAGGAAATAAAGTCAAATTTGAACAGATATAATATTACCTTAAAACTTGTTCCGTAAAAATCAATATCCTCTTTTGTCCATTCATTTGATCTTTTTTCACAAAACAGTGGTCATTTGAGAAAAATTTTAATTCATCGGGTATTTGAAAACCAATAGATGTTGGGTGGTTTTTCTCTTCCTCTGTTTCTTCTTATGAATCTTTTAATACTTTCTGATTTAGCAAGGCATTCGAAGTTTTTTTCATTGAGTTGAGATACGTGATCTCTTAAGTTCGATATAACACAATCTGGTCCTCACTTCAAATCAAATTAAAAAAAGCTCAAACTTGTATATTTTAGATGTAGGTGAAAAAGTTTTCTCAGAAGCGTCTTTTTTAATCGCATTCATCATCATTTTTTTGATTGAAGGTGATGAATTATGATTATGGGGCTTTTTTATTTTTATCTGTATATTCACCGTTACAATCTTTTTTATAAACTACCGTTCCTAAAATAACTTAATTTAATAATAAAAATCTGGTGCTTAAGATGGCCCATTAAATTAGTGATAAAATAAAGAGGTGCACAATAAAATAAATAATTTATTGAGCACAAATTTTTAAAAATTTAAATTTTCGCCCGCAGTTGGCTATCATGCGCTTATCTATCATCAAATCGAAAAGCATGTTTTATTCCTCGACCACTCTTTGCCTCAAGCAACATCGTTTTCTCCATCACTCTTTGCCTCAACCCACATCGTTTTCTCCCGCATATGTTTGAAAAATCCGACTGTCTGCGAAAATTTACATTTTTAAAAATTTGTGCTCAATAAATTATTTATTTTAGTGTGCACCGCCACGCGCTTTATATCAAAAAAATAAATTTTATGTGAATATTTGAGAAAACTGTTCTGTTCCATGTCTCATTTTTTCGTTGAAGATTTGCTAGAAAAGGATTTTTTGTTTGTTCTATCTAAATACGTTTAACATATGAAGTTCGTGTGTTAACTTTCGTGGAGTCGGAAAATCATCAGAAATTATTTGAGTTCAATTTTGATTTTTTGTTTGATATGTCCTTAGCGACTGAGGAATAGCAACATATGTTCTTAGCTATCATTATAATGTTCCCACTATATTAACAATTTTCATATAAATGAAAAAACCTTCAATGACATTTTTGGATGAAAAAGGAGTTGTTTTTACTACATAAAGCGTAATCCTCTTTTTATATTGAAATATTTTATATTCATTTAAGTTTATGAATTCATCTTTTAAGCGCTTATCTGCCTTAGTAATAGGCATGCTATGTTCACTAGCAAGAAATTAAGAAGCTGGAAAGATCAAATGCTATTTTTCAGACATTGCATTGCATCACTAACAGCTGATGAACTTTTTTCAGTATTTTCAATTTTTTTATAGCACCAAGTGGTCGACAGACATTTCGCCCTATACGCCCCATAGATAATAATTCGCCCCATAGACAATTTGCCCCCTAGACAAATTGTCTCATAAGCTATTTGTTTCATCCATCTTTGCTTATTATATGTGTAAAATTATTAAAAAATTTTATATTCTTGTTTATTTTATCTCTATTAAATTATTTTAAATTAATCATTTTATCTCTTAATTTTTTTGAATTTTTAGAGTTGTCCATGGGGACAAAATGTCTTATGAAAATAACGGGGCGGTCCATGAAACAAAATGTCTTATGAAAATAATGGGGGGAATTGTCCATGGGACGAACTGTCTTATGAAAATAATGGGACGAAATGTCCGAGGACCGCACTAAGTATTGCAGACAAAAATTCCATAAACATTCAAAGCATCATGTCTTTCGACGTGTTTGTACAATTTTTTGATGTCATTTCTTTTATCAAAATTTTTTCAAGAATTCGCTATCTTTTCTGGACGAAATAACCCCGAAACAAATTTAAAGATTCTAAAGAGTAATCTAACTTTCTAAAGATTTATGAATAGAGGTGGGGTGAATTTGTTATCAAAATCTAAATTGATTATCTCATCAAAGTTTTTCCAATTGTGCATTTTTTTAAAATTGATTATTAATTGTATAATTTTTGTTCATACATAATGAAAAGTAAAGATTAATCTTTATCCCATTATTAGGCGATCATATGTACCGTTTTTGAGGAGGCAGTCTCGTAATTATCCTATATTTTATCTTTTTGGAAATGTTCAGATTTTTTATTTTGTCCCATATATTCTTTTGTTATCCTTCTTAAATAAAAAATAAATAATGTAACAAGGTTTATTTTAAAACTTTGAAAGACCAAAATTTATAGTGTGAAGTTACTTCATCAGAAAAATAATATTGGAAACATATTTAGCATTAAAAATCTACAAAAAATTTTTTATATATTTTTTTACGTATGCATAAAATATATTTTATTATATTGTTATTTATAACATATATACGTTTGTTTTGTAATACCTTCAACTAAGCTTGCTTTTGAAAATTATCGTTTTTTTGCTGGCGTTTGTTGAAATGTCCCGTTTTTGTCACAAAAAAAGTGGTCAGTTTACTAATTATGGGCATCAACAATTCGAAACCACTATTAATTAACTCAAGAAATGAAAATCAGAAATATTTAAAAATTTTAGTGAAAAAAAAATGGATGATTTAAAAATTTTGATCCACAAGGGGCTAAGAAAAAACTAATAAACAAACTCAATCTAAGAAATGTCGATTAAACTAATTATCTTATTTTTTTTTAATATTCTTTTGATTTCTTGATTACCGAATATTTATCTCTTTTTGTAAATTATATATATTTTTTTTTTTCATAATTTTTCAAATATTAAAGATGACTAGAAAAGCGAATATTTTACAGGGCCTCCAAATCAACCGGGCAGACCAATTGTGACAGAATGCCAAGATACATTTATTAGGCTAGCTTTGTGTTGGGAAGAAGAAGACTGCATTACTGGATTCTTCATTGAGAGAGAGGAAAACTTCTCGTATATTTGGGAAAAGGTGACACAAACTTTTTATTTTTCTTACCGATTTAATTAATACTAAATGCTTTGGTCATTTTCTTAACATTTTTAAATCACTTTTATGTAGCTAAATATTTAACCCTTTTAAAATTGTCTGCATTATTCTTCGAACTTCTGGTCCTCACATAATAATTTTTTGGCAATGAAGCGTCAGTCAGAAGGTTGAATATTCAAGTAGTTAAATTTTTTATACAAAAATCTAGAATTTTCTACCGTTGCTATTATCTAATGCTTTATTATCTAAATATATATATGTTTAAGCTTCATCATTAGATTTTAAAAATTTAATAAAGGTTTCATTTCATTTAACTTGATCTGCCCGTATAAACATATTTTTGATGCATTTATCATTTCAATTTGTACACTTTTGCATACTTGTATAGTAATACTCTTTCCCTCACTTCTCTTGGTAAAATAAGCATACTACTCTTTAATACATTTTTTATTATTTCCTAGTACGGGGGGAATCTGAGTATCTGGAAAGATAGGGCTCTCGAAACAAGGATTCAAAATAGGAGATCTGAGGCAAAGTTTGTCTTTTCATTGCTTATGCCTTAGGGCACTGATTTGTTAACCTTTTGATCGCAACCCAACTTTATAAGTTTATCAGCAATGATTGATTAATTATTATCATACAACTCTTTATTATATTAAAGCTGTACTTAGGGCTGCCAGATGTCCCACTTTTCCGGGATTATCCCTGTTTAGGCGTTGCTTAACAACGGAATCCTAGAGGATTTTTATAATCCCGATTTTTCATTAACTAATCTTCAAAAAAAGAGTTAAATAATTTAGTTCGAAATGTAATTGTTTATATCTTTTTTTTGTATAAAAACTCACATTTTGCTTTCAAAGTATTTTTCTTATTAATTGTTTTGGTTAGAAATACAAAATATTTTTATTGATTTTTTTCACGATGTTGTTCTGCTTTGATAATGTAAAAATCTGGCAACCCTAAGCTTTACCACATTATAAAAAATAATGGTATTATTATTAATCTCAGAATTAAAAATTTTAAAATTAATTAAAGCAGATTTAAAGGGGGCGAAACCGGCGTAAGCTCCCCCTAAAATTGCATTGCTAATTGCTTGAAATTTTTCTTTAATCTTTCTCTAAAATGGGAAGCCCTAAAAAGTTTTTTATGTTTCAATCTTAGTTAAGTGTGACACTTATTACTTTTATATTATCCAATTTTTTTTGTTAATTTATTATTTAAACACATCAAGTTTTGCCACATCAATTTACTTCGCAGTTCAATGAATGAGGATCGTTTTAATGCTCTCATTTTTCCTTTTGTTTTAAAATTTTTGATAAAGCTTATATGCTTCAAATTTGAATTCTAGTTTAGTAAAATCCGCCCTACCTAATGCCAATTTCTAGATCCGCCCCTGTATTGTATAGAATTTTGAAATTACTGGCTTTATTTAAAATCAAAATCGTGAAATATATGTAAATTCAAAAAATTATAACATGTGGCCATTTTAATTTGAACACATTTTTTCGATCTGTCCAAAAATTGGTCAAGAAGCTTTGCTTTGCGGCTTACGATATCTCTCGGTTTAACCATTATGCTAATCTACCGTAAGAAGGGATAATGCAGTAGTAATCGAAAAATAAAAAGGGTAAAAATAATTTTTTTACTTTTTTTTTAGATCAATGATGAAGTAATTTTGGATAATGAAATAGTTGATCATGATGTGACAACTTTAAGCTCTTATCGATATAGAATATTTTCTTGTAATATTATGGGCAAAAGTTCTCCTAGTTACGCCTCATATGAAGCTTACTGCATTACACATAAAAGTACTTTTTCTTTCTCATGCATATTTGATTCGATCTTGTTTCTGATTTTCAAACCTTTTTAAAATTGGAAAAAATTATTGATATTTAGTAAGGAATTTATTTGGGTGTTGTGGTAATACACCCACTGTTGTTTAGTAAGGCAAAAGTTGTCAAAGAGTAGAGAAGTAATCACAAGCATATTTCGGTTGGCTCTGTTTGTAAGAAAATTGTAGACGGTACTTAAAAGTTCTAACTCTGGTATGTTGGAAGTATTTGTTCCGATGAAATACTCATTTAAGGTTATATTATAAGTTTTTCGAGTACTTGATTATTATTATCTTACCTTTTTGTGTCTGTAGAATATTTTTGACTATAATTCATCAGAGCTGTACTTTGCTCACAACTAAATGAAATGGTAGTCATGTGCTATCTATAAACATATTTTAAAAGAAGATCTCGTTCTTTTCAAATGTTACCATTATCCCCAAACGTAGCATCTAATACCGAATGCCTGTTTCTAAAATAGTAGATGGAGTTAAAATTTATAATTATAGCTTACTCATATAATTTTGTATCGTTAACAACTGCAACAAAGTAACATGCCATCATATTTAGAAACAATGTGTATACTTATAAATTTTGCACGAACTGTATTCGAGTTCCATTCTTCTGAATAAAATAGTCTTTTCATTGACACTAAACCATTAAAATATCATCTTATCAAGTATATTTTTTATCGAAAATCGTTATGGATGAATTTATTTCTTTTTTTTTCAGAAGAAAAACAATCAAAGTGAATTTACTTCAATTTTGTTTTTATTCAGATTCACTTTAATCCCCTTTAAAATCCAGGCTATGATATTTTTAAACGTAAAAAAACTTTCAAATGTGATTTTTCTTCCATTGGATTTCGTCATCTGAAGTATACCATTTAAAGATAAATTAGAAAATAATTTTTTATATTCCAGGGTGTAATAAATCTAAATTAAAAGAAAAAATACCAATCCATATTTAAAATATTTAAAAAGTTTACATGAATTTTTTTATATTTAATAGCTGTTACTAGTCTACCGAGAAACCTGCAATATTTGATGATAGCGCCAAATGCTCTAGAATTAAGTTGGCTGCCACCTATAAGCTGTGGTGGTTCCAAGATCTTATCATATTTAATTCATTACAAAGTTGACGGCATAGAAGAACAAGACGGGCATTTTGTGAAAGAAGTTTTTGGAGAATGTTTAACTGAAATTCAATTGGATCTTTTACCCAAAGAAAAAAACATCATATTTTGCGTTGAGTGTAAAAATACATTTGGAATTAGTGAGCGTAGTGAAACTTCAAGAGTACTATTCATGCCAAAGGCCAATAAGTGTATATTTTCCCCTTTTCTAAAATAAGATTTATCCAGAATTCAATAATTATATTTTAAAATTTTAGTACTGCCTTATATATTTAATGTCAATCAAAAAGATCAATATGTTGAAAGTGGAACTACTCTCAATCTAAATTTATCTTATGGAGGAAATCCTCAACCATCGGTTGAATGGAAGTTCAAGGAAAATGCTATTTTTAGTGATGAACGTATAAAAGTTTGTATCTTCATGGAAGAAACAAGCATCTTGATTAAAAGTGTTAAAAAAGAAGATGCAGGCATTTACTCGGTTAACATTTATAACGAATTTGGCGAGGAAATCACAAAATGGAATATTAATGTTTTAGGTATTTAAATTTATTAATTTTCATCATCATTACAATCATTATCACCCACATCATCATCATCATCATCATCATCATCATCATCATCATCATCATCATCAACATCATCATCAACATCATCATCATCATCATCATCATCATCATCATCATCATCATCATCATCATCATCATCATCATCATCATCATCATCATCATCATCATCATCATCATCATCATCATCATCATCATCATCATCATCATCATCATCATCATCATCATCATCATCATCATCATCATCATCATCATCATCATCATCATCATCATCATCATCATCATCATCATCATCATCATCATCATCATCATCATCATCATCATCATCATCATCATCATCATCATCATCATCATCATCATCATCATCATCATCATCATCATCATCATCATCATCATCATCATCATCATCATCATCATCATCATCATCATCATCATCATCATCATCATCATCATCATCATCATCATCATCATCATCATCATCATCATCATCATCATCATCATCATCATCATCATCATCATCATCATCATCATCATCATCATCATCATCATCATCATCATCATCATCATCATCATCATCATCATCATCATCATCATCATCATCATCATCATCATCATCATCATCATCATCATCATCATCATCATCATCATCATCATCATCATCATCATCATCATCATCATCATCATCATCATCATCATCATCATCATCATCATCATCATCATCATCATCATCATCATCATCATCATCATCATCATCATCATCATCATCATCATCATCATCATCATCATCATCATCATCATCAACATCATCATATCATCATCTACTCATCAACATCATCAACATCATCATGTGATGTCTGGTGTATAAATGGCTTATATCCCTTATGTTTGCATTGTATTAAATATTTTATACTTATCTTGTTAGACATGTTAGCATTTTACAAAATAATGCAATTTATTGTGATAATAACTCGTTCCATTCTCGCCATTTTAACAAAGACTTGAGAGCAGATAAGGTTGTTTCACTCATGAATATATAACTTGGAGTTTTAGAGTAAGCAAAACTATGTTAAAAGATGGACAAAATATTGGCTAGGTAAGAAAATGGTCGCAATAACTCGTCGCTTATAGGGAGTCTACTGCATTTCATTGTATCTTAAAATACGTTTCATTCTAATTTTGATAAGTTAAAAAAAGTCTTCTTCTTTTTGAATATTTTTTGTGCTCACCATTAGGCGGTATGATCTTGCACTATAAGAACCGTGTTAATAAAGCAAGAAGAATATAATTTCCATTTCTCACCTTTTTCCAAAAAGAAAAGTTTTTTTGAATTAAAGTTAAAACCGAACGCCTTCTATGATTATGATAATATTCTTCCAATTCTCTAGAAAAACCCTCAGCTCCAGAAGGTGAATTAAAAACTGAAATGATTGAGTATCCAAAGCCAAGCTATTACTTATCATGGATGCCGTCATTGTTTGATGGTGGCTGTGAAATACTTGCTTACAGTATAGAAGAGTATAAGCCTTATTTATGTTTATGGCAAGTAAGCTACTTAAACTTATTCATGATACAACTTTGATTATTATTCTCAATATCTTCAAAGGAAATTGGCTCGACATCATCGCTAGACTTCTTGGTTAAGAATGTGGAAGTAGAGAGAGAATATTCTTTCAGAGTTCGATCTAGAAATAGATTAGGACTTTCACAAGATTTCATTCAATCCAGTCCACTGAAAATATTTAAAACAAGTAATTATTTTTTTTATAAATCTGTGCATTGCAGCAAATTTTTAAATATTAATTCAATTCTATCACATTAAGAAGCAAGAATATATTTAGATTTGCGTCAGTTATAGTATATTGACCTGTTACAGTAAAACTGTGAAACCAGGGATTTCATAAATTCCCTAAAACTTTCACAGAAATTATGAAACCACTAACGTGTCATTTTGGTAAAAACATTCTAAGAAATACCACTAGTGAATTCATGATATTGCTAAGAGATGCACTAATTTCACAAATTATCGGAAATTTTGAGAGATTCCTAAAATCCCCGATTGCAGAATGCTATCGTAACACATATACATTGAAAGTAGCAATTAACCAACAGAAGTTAATTATATTTTTATAATTGAATTAATGCAAGGTAATTTGATGAAATATGTGGACATTTGTTGTGTAGTCGTAAAACATACTGGACACTCACTCGAATGTTCAGAGGACTTCAACTTTTAGTCAATCAGACTATTTTATCTATTCCCAGAAATCAGAGTTTTAGGTTAAATCTATAGAATTTATAAAGTATCTCATATACACCTATGTTACATATAAGTGTGGATTTTCAAATCCCAAGTTGAAATTTTAAAAGTAGTATCTTTTTAAAACCTGATTGCTTTTTCATTTCGTATTAGTTTAAATGTTAGATGACATACAAAAAAAACTACTTATCTTGTTTTTGTTTTATAATTTTTTAATAGTATACGTTAAGGTAACTATCCTCGTAATATACGTAGCGTATAAATTTGCGGATTATGTCAAATTTGAAGGCATACTTTATAATGTAATTTTTTTCGATCTTATGATATACGAGAAACAAATGTGGATCTTTACAATTTTTTAAATATAATTCGCTTTATTTTTGTTCATAATAAAGTTAGAACTAATTGATAAAATTATTAAGGTAAGTTCACAAAGTCATTTTCACTCTCATATAGAGTTGGCAGATCCTGCCTTTTTCTGAGATTGTCGTGGTCTCGCTATCGCTTAACAACGGAATCCTGGTTTTTGCCAAAAAGAGTTTAAAAAATATAGCTCAAAATGTCATTATTAGTCTCCTTTCTAGTATAAAAACTTGTATTTTACTTTCAAAGTATTTTTCTTATTAATCGTTTTCTTCTTCAATTGTGTTTCTCGCTTTTTCTAGCATTTCATTTAGCTCTCGACGCTCGGTTTGATAGTTGTGCTCTCCGTCAAGAGTGTGAATTGCCCTAACGTCTAAATATATGCTATAAATATATATTACTTACTCATAATTTGATTTTGAGCCTAATAAACTATCTTTTTTGCTATAAAAATTTCAAAATATTCACAAGACGCTTAAATTTTTTAGGACATCTTTATACACCAAAATGATTTAATATTTATTTTCATATATTTTTCATCCCCCTTTTTAAATATGTTTTGATTGGCAATTTTTGCCAAACTTCATTAAACCGGATTCCATTAATTCGAATCCTTTATTATCTCTTTTTTTATCTTAAAATTCTTCCTTCTCTTTTTTCATCTTTGGATCGGGAAAGATAAATGATTAACATTTTTTTTAATAAAAATAATTGAAAACTTACGTTTTTGGTAATATTTCAGTAATATTATTGTATTTAACTCCTTAAAAGTTGAGAGCCAAATCTTTGTATTTTCACAATTTGGATAATTTCAGCATCCAAACAGTTTTTTTAATGTTCGGTTCTGATTAAGAAGGCTTGATTAAGTGGCATCAAACCTTCACTAATCATTTGTTTTGGATAAAAGATTCTTATCAGCAGAGCTAAGAGAATGTGATTGAAATAAACAAAATAAATCAAATTAGTTCCAATATCAATTGGTTTTACTTTTAATGCTGATTTAGATGATCCCATCCTTGATGAAAATAACACAATAGTTGAAGATGAAAAGAAAGAAAACAAGATTACAATTCATTTACCTGAATTTTCCCAACAATTCAAGCAAGAGTGTTTGAAGGGTACTTTTAATTTTTTTAATTTGTAATCTATAAGTTATAAATGTTCAATTTAAAACAATTAAGTTGACAATTTTCTCTTTATTTTATTAATAAACGCATTATTGCAAACTTTTATTTTTTTTCCTACATAAATCCAGATTCGCAAAGATAAGTGCTTCCAAATTTGTTTAACTTTTTTTTTAAAAATTCATTCATTGATTGATTATGTATGTTGACTAAAATCATTTTCTGGTTTTTAGTCAGTCATGTAAACTCAAACATTGTCTTTTCTCCTTCTACTACTTTCTTATTCTCTTAAATGATTTAGACATTGCAATCAAATTGACTTTATATACAATTGAACAAAATGGGAAAAACTTTAATCTCATGAAAATTTGGAGAAAAGCTTACCTTCAACCTGTCAAAACAAAACATTAAATTTTCATCTCGAATAGGCGAAATTTTCAAGATCTTTATTAAGACACAAATGTTTAATTTTGGGCCACTTGTTAGTTGAAAAGTTTAATTTCTAAGAATTGAAAATCGTCATCATAGACAGGTTGCCAAGGTGATAGGAGGTTTAATCGATAGTGTATATTTATTTAATAAAATTTCTTGCCTTTTATTGGTTCTTTTAAGCCCCGCTGTATATGTAATTCTATGAATATTTTTCAACATGTTTTAATTTTATAGATTTTAACAAGCCATCAGGAGAGCGAATGCAAATATATCATTTGAAAGAAAATATTTACTTAATAGCATGGATGTTAAAGAAAATGGGAGGCGTTCACAAATATTGCGTTGATTTGTTTGATATCAAAGAAGATATTTGGAAAAATGTTGGTGAATCGTACAGTTGTGTTTTGAATAATATAACATTCGACGAGGGAAAAGAGTTTAAGATTAGAGTTAAGGCACTTTCCACTGAAAACTCCATACTTGATGAAGAAACTATTGACTTCAAAACTTTCAAAGAAAAAAGTAAGTTAAAATACTCAGGTTATTTTTAAATGTATGTTTAATATGTTTCCAGAAATTCGATTTTCTACTAAACTTGACATTCTTGACTGGGGTTTTAATTGGGTCGATCTTTTCTGGTGCTCAAAGAAAACTATGCACAATGAGTTCAAAGTTGTTAGCTACACAATCGAGTGCAAAAAAACATTAGATTTTTGTTGGATTTCATGTGCAAGTACTGATACATCTCAAACAAAATGTAGAGTGGATGATCTGGAAAATGGAGAAACGTATGCATTCCGTCTTAAATCGGTATTTTATATTTAATTTTTTTTCTATTTTTTTTTTAAAAATATCGTTAAGAATTCAATTTCCCTATCACAAATTTCGCCCTTCTCTATAGATTATCATATATCTCTATTTTTTTTAATCATATAACAACTTTCTTAATAAAGAGTTGTTAGCTTACTTTAATTACTGATTAATTTATGTGTTAGATTATCCATGACAACTTCTTAAAAGAATTATTTAATCTAAAAATTTTCCTTAAAATATTATTTTACTCTGCTTTGCTTATAAGGAAAACCATTGATATCATTTTTGATAAAGCTTTCAAGTAATATTTTTTTATATTGTTTAAATTTTGAAATAAGTTTTATTGTGTTAAATGTTTAAAGCCCACTTGAAAATATATGTGGAAGGACGCTGTAAAGCTTTATAAACCCCAAACTTTCGAAAGTTAAACATTCGAATTTCCCCAGAAAAAACATCAAACCTTTTCAAAATAAAATTTTAAAATAATATCATAAATTTTATAATTGGAAAATTTCTATTTTTGGATGTTTTGGTTTATGATTTTTTGACCATGCGGCACACCCTTATAAAAATAATAGAAATAAAATAGATCTTTGAAGACAAATATTCAAACTTTAAGCGAATCATATCACTCACTTATTTATATGGTACTTTCTATCTTTATATTTTTCGATAATTGTTTTATTTAACCAAAATTCAAAACTCATATTTTGTAGAAGAATTTTTTTTATGAAATATAGGTTTTCATTGATGGCGAAAGTGAGTTTTCTCAACCTTCTCGGGAAATCACCTTGTGCGAAAGGGAAAACGATTGCTGGATAGATAAAATGGCTTTGATGGATAAGAATGTTTGTGCTGGAGAAACAATAAAACTATCTGCAAAAATAGAACGACCCCCAAATGCAGAAGTTAACTGGTATTTGAATGAAAATGTATTATGTTCTGAAGCAGAAAATATTTCGATTCGACTTCAAAATGAAATCGCAACTTTGATGGTTTTCGATGCAGATAAATCAAACTCTGGCGTTTATACTTTGGAAATTGTTACTTCTGAAAGTGCTGTCAGAAGTTCTTGCAATATCACTATTATTAGTAATACTTTATAATTCTATACTAGGTTTTTTTATTTTAGCGATTATGTTAGAAATTGGTATTAAAATTTCCTGGATTATTAAGTTTTATATTATCAGATTTTGAAAAATATTTTTTTACTATATGAGACAAAATTATTCTACTATTTTTGAAATAACAGAAAAAATAATGAACATAACTAATTTAGAAGTTATAATTAGGTCTAGTTCTGGAATCCTAGTGTCTTGATTCAGTGTGTCTGGGTTTGATTTAAAAATGAGTTTTTTTGTTAAAGATAAAAATACCGTGGGATGTTTTCATCGAAAACGCACAATCGTGCTGCTTGTATCGAATTATGAGGAAAGATGGGTATCAAATCCAGCACCCAACCAACCCGACTTACTCTGCATTAAAGAATAGAGCAGGAGGGGTAAAAATGATACAGAGTGGGTGGGGGGGGGGGGGGGTCAAAAATAATTTTTTTATAGGGACACAATTTATGTATGACCCCTAGATACATTATAATTTATATTTTGGAATTTTTTTTTAAAGTTTTCATTATACCTATATAAATTTTCAAAACGAATATTTTCAAAAATCTATAGAAAGGAATGATATTGAAATTTTTTTAATGTATGCTGATAAAATTTTTTAAATATAACTTCAGAATAGTAAGAAACTATTGATAAAATTACAAAGAAAAAGTAATTTTTTGCCTCCGTAACCCTTTGAGGCTTAGTGTGACACCGTGTACCAAAAATAATAATCGTCTGCATACAACATACAAAATTCCATTGAAAAAAAAGTAGACGATTATTCTTCAAAATTCTGGTCCTCAAAGGGTTAAGGCTTCTTCGGAAAAATGAAGTAGCCATTTTTGCTTTGTCTTGTTAATTTTATCAAGTTTTTAACACTTTGAAGACCAAAATTTTGAAGATGATTCGTCTGCTTTTTTTCAATGGAATTTTATATATTCAAAGCAGACGATTTTCATTTCTTGGGACACTGGTGTCGCACTGATCCTCAAAGAGTTAATAGTGTGCAGTTTTTTCTTAATCTAACTTCTTTATTTAATTTAGCTTCTCCAAGTGTTGCATTGAAGCCCTTAAATGCAGTAGTTACTGACGATGCATCTTTGTTTTTATTTTGGAATCCTCCATTTGATGATGGAGGCCTTCCAATCGACTTTTATATGATTGAAAAAAAAGATATTTCGAGTAAAATTTGGAAGCAAGCAGCTACAAGTTCTGCTACATTCTGTCAGATATCAGATTTGCTAAAGAATAAACAATACGAATTTAGAATAAAGTGTGTAAATGGTCTTGGCGAATCCGATTTCACTTATCTCGATGAGAGTATTAAAATTTCTGCCACCTCAAGTAAGTCTTTTTTTATTCCATTTAATATTTAAGAAAGAAGAAGAAATTTATTTGTAAATTTACGTTAAACGCCTATAACAAATCACGTAAATATGATAACAAGATAAGTTAATAATAAACAAGTGGAATTTACATTCTTATAATGAATTTGTGTTGTGGAGTTATAAAACGTATAAAATTTTAAGGCAGCCAAATTCTATAACACAGCAAATTTAGAGAAAACATGAAATAGTATACAAGAATACAAAAACTCCATTAAAATCAAAAGAAAAATTAAGGGAAGAATATTTGCTATAACTCTTAAATAAATCATAAATATGAACTTCAGAATCGATCTATAGTTCGAAGAAACCTCTAGATCACCTAGGTCAGCGCTTCTCAACCAGTGTCCAGCGAAACTCTGGTTTTGGAAGGGTTCCCCGAAAAATAGTAAGGTAAATTATTGCACTTTTTCAGATTCAACTTTAGATGTTTCTTTTAAATCAATCTTTTTATCATGTATCATAAACGAGCCGTAAAAATCCTACCTAGCACTAATTTGATACAAAAGTTTTCTCAAAGCAGTAATTAATGATATGATTTTTTTAATCATGGTTTACGTTTAATTTTTTATATATTGCTTGATGATAACATTTAAGCAAATTTTCTCTTATCTTTTTGTTCTTTTATTTGAGGATTCTTTTTTGCCATGAATCAATATTTTGCTCTGAAACTTAATCAGCATTTTATTTTATAAGATATATGTGGTTCTTTGCAAGGCGATATTGAAAGTAAAGTTATTTCCGAAACCAGTGTCCTCCTTAGATGGAGTACCCTGGAAAGTAATGGATCAAATATTAGGTACTTTTTTTTCTTCTGTTTTCCTTTTTTGATTTATTATTATTTACTTTTGACAAAATATACTTAATTTTTAATGAAAGCGTGTATCTAGAATTAAAATGATCATTTTAAATAGTAATCAAAGTAGTTTTTATTTTCTATTTCAATTCATTTTGCTCACACTTATTTCTATTTTTATAACCAAGTTTTTCAAATTCTTAATGAGCTTTCTTTACTATTATAAAAAAACTATACTATATGTATATATATTTACCTCCAATAAGAAGTTTGAATAGACAATTTTTTTAAATTTTATTAACAAGAATTTTTTTAATTTATAGGAATAAAAAATTCTAGTTACCTATTTAAGAATTTTCTTTATACTAGAGTCACATATGTTTGAAGTTTATGGAGTGGGAGACAAAATTATTTTAAATATGTCAAAATTATATTTAAAATATTTATAGAAGTTATTAAAACAGTATTGTTGTGCTCTGCAAGCACTTATATATGTTGCATATGCTTAACAGTGAATGAGAGAAAATAATTAATAAGACAAGCGCTTGAAAGAAACTTAGACAAATAATGTATATATGTATATATGTTGATCTGTATATATTACATAAAACTTAATATCATCACTATTTCCTATTTTATTTTTTTTTTTACTCTAGATATCGACTTGAAATGCGGCAACATAATTCAGATGATTGGATTTCAGTAGATGAGAACATTGCTTCCACAGAGTACACCGTTTCCAACCTTAAAGAAAATCAAGAATATTCTTTTCGTGTTTTTGCTATAACCTCTATGGGTTCTTCAAATCCAATTGAAACAAGCAGTTTTATTTGCACTAAGTGTAAGAAATGTAACTTCTAATTAATATTTTTTGATTCTATTCAATTAAATCAAGCATCTCGTGCACTAAATCAAACTCCTCACCAATGAAACAACGAGTGTCTATTTACAAAACTTTTAATTAACCCTGGAGTTAAGTAATGAATAGTATTTAAATTCTATTACACATTACATGATTTTAAGCTAATTAGAACAAGCGTAATAAACAATTGTGTCCTTGAAATTACCCTATTCAAAATAGAACTAAATGTTATTTACGTGTTTGCTGTTATTTTTAAACTAACAGCCTTAAGACTTAGAAGAATCAAACTTAGATTAAATATGTACTATGTTTTAATTTTTCAAAAAAGATTAATAACATGAATTTCTATTGCTTTATCCAAAAATTTTGTGTAAAAAAGTTGGTAATAATGTTATGCCCTAATTATAAATGTAAACTATATAGAGATAATATGAAAGTATATATTAAAATTTAAGAAGATACGTATAATATCTATACAAGTTCAAAAAAGGTTGTTTAATTAAGTTTTTGGATAAAAGGAACAAATTCCGCTTTTCCTGATTGTCTAGATTTATTTCCTATTTAAAAAAGATATTGAAGAGGCTAAGGATGTGTTAAAATAAAATTATTTCGAATAAGAACAAATGATACGTGGTTCGATAAGAAAATTTTCTTTGTGTAAAATGCTGATATTCCATAATCATGAGAAAGAGCAAAGATTTGCATTATTAATCCCAGAATTCAAAAAGTAAGAATGAGGGGATTTCGCGTTTTTATAACTTTAATAGTGCATTGTAATGATGTTATGCGTGTTAAAATATTTGTATCAAAAATGTCGAAAAATTATGATGCTCGAGAAAACAATGTCTAATCAAATAATTCAAATTTATTTTAAATATATTTTATGCGAAGTTTGATTGTTATGTCTTAAACTTGGAGAAATAAGTTCAAATACATGCATTGAAATTAAATGCTCTATAAAATAAAAATGACATCGGAAGTGAAATTTATTTAGACTAATATTTCATAAATTATATATGTAACGTAGGAATATTACCCATTTTGTAGTTTGAATGGACAGCAAATTAGAAACTTGACTTTTAAAAATGGAGCAAAATTGTATATAGAAAAAATATAAAAAGGAAAGTTGATTTATAATATAATTCCACACAGTTTTCAATAGAAGCCTAATTAACATTCTAAGTCAGGCCATAATCCAGACATAAAAAAATTAATGATAAGGAAGGATTTTTTTTACAAATTTTTTTCAACCATCGCACTTTACTAACGGCGTTACCATAAGTTTTGCACTTTATGATACACGATTTATGAAGCGTTCACTAAACAATTTTATTATATGTTATTTTCAATTTTGAATAAAGGTTTAAATGTACTTTTATTTGTACATCTATTTTGGAATTCTTAATTATCTAAATCTCATATTTTGAAAATTGGGTTTAGAAGCTAAATTTTTTTTTTTGAATTTCTTAAATTTTTTTCTCAAATCAAAATTTTCGTATTTTGAGAAAAAAGCAAATTTCAGATTTAAAACCTTTAGGAATATTTTTTATCCATACTTTTTTCTTGTTTACTCAAAAAACAGGAAAATGTATACGACTAATTTTTTCGAAAGTTTATGAAAGTATTGAAATTATTATTACATCCTGTACTAAGAGCGTGCAAGAGTTCATAAAAATCTTCTGTAATCATATGGTGGAAAGATTCCCAGAAGATGAAGTACAGGACTGGGCGGCGTTTGACATAGTTTCATTAAAATCCCCCTCCTATGCTTTTGGCATTACACAAATTAAATCCCTTTGGAAAAAATATCTACATCTTTTGTCGACAGTGCTCCCATAATTGAACAATACAATGAATTTAAAAAATTAAGTGTAGATGAATGAACTCATTTTCAGAAATGGTAGATTTTGTATTTCAATATGAACAATTTTCATAGTTGTCAAAGCTAATGGTCGTCGGCAGGACTTTCTGGGCTTCAAGTGTTGACTGTGAAGGTGGATTCCGTTTGATGAATTCAATTAAAACCAAGCTTAGAAGTAGATTAGGAGAAGTACATTTAGACCAGCTAATGAGGACAAAGTCCTATTTACAAAATTAGTATATTGTAGACGCTTTGTAAACGTTTACAAAGCGTGGGTACGTAGCAAAGACCGACGAGAAAAAAAGTAATAAAAGTGTGTTTTAATAAAAGGAAAAAAACTAATATATGTGCTTTAAAAATGAATAAAATAAATTACATGTGTTTAAATTTAAATTGGAAAAATTTAATAAAGTTAGTTTTCTAAGTTATAGATTTATTGTGTCAGTATTTCCTATTATTTTTAAAGAATTATAACTGCATACATCACATATTTTTCACATAAAGTACCTAAATATGAGTTAGTGAGCTTTCACATTTTAATAAATTGATGGGTTATACAAAAATTGGTGTCAAATTTTTATAGAAGCATATTCACAAAAATAATAATTTTTTGAAAACGGCGCACATATCTTAAAGTTTTCCACACGTGACAAAAAAATTATCGGGAGCTTTGATTGTAAATATACTTTAGTATTAAAGATTTATGATTTACTTCAATTCAGAAATGATATTAACAAACATTATTTTCTAGTATTGTTCCTCAATTGCCGTATTTAAAACAATGATACAGATAATTGATTTTTCAGAAAAATTATTATCATTTCAATGCTTATTTTTTAAAACTGTTGTTCAAAGATCTTAGCTTCAATTTTTATATTTGAAAATATCTACATTGTTGACATGCAAATTTCGTCTTTGAAATGATATCGTTTATTTTTTTAATAGAAAAAATATTTAAATCCATTTTTAGATATAAGATAGTTTGAGAAAAGTTCTGTATCATATTTATTAGGATTGCTAGATAAGATTTTTACCACTCCTTTATGATACCTGATTAAAAATTTTCATTAAAAAAATAACTAAGCGTAAACTTAAATACTTTTTTTTACCTTACAATTTCTCGCGAAACTCACAACGACCTGCAAAATCCTAGGCTTCTGAAAATCGGTTGAGAAACGCTGTGTTATGTATCACACCTGTTTCAAAAAACTTGATTCTAAATTGTGAAAAACTAGACGGTTTATATTGATTAAGTTCTAAAACGAAAGCAGATTTTAAAAAGCAAGTGCTAAAACTAAAAGCAGATTTTAAATAATGTTCTATCAAATTACATAGGTATGCCCAAATAGGATGTCTTTTCGAAAATTTTGAGTAAGAAAAGGTAAGTTAAGTATTGTTTGTCACACTCGCCCCCATCCTTTCAGATATTGGGGTTCCACCGGAATGCTGAGTCCAGGCTCTACCTTGACTTTCGATCCCCCTAAACACCTAATACAGGTCCTCGTTACCGCACGACTACCTTGATATCTATAATTTTGTATGAGTGTATGTTACGAATATATAAATGCAGCTGAGTGAAAGATACAATCCTAACGCGAACGCTCTCAAGGTGGGAAACAAGATTAATATCTAGTGATAGCCTGATTCCTAACAAGGTTAGAATCGTGTCGCCAGAGCGATACCTAACTCTAAAAACCTTTGAATTCTTCAGAGGAAGAAAACTAGGATAAAATAATCGGGGTAAGAAAATGATATGTAAAATGAAGTGATATATATACATCCAATCAGTGTTAAGGAGATCAAATGGGGTGTAGACATGTACGCTTTCTGTTTCAAATAGCACTGACTTTATTAACCACTAGTTACAATTGACATTCTAATGAAGAATAGCTTTTAAAGGAGATCCTATATTCAAAATTCGTCGTAAATATTGCTTAATTCTTACGCTACAAAATATATACCATATTTTATATTGATAAATTTTAAAGCTATTTATATGTTTTATTTTCAAGATGATATCCAAATTTTTAGATAAGGTTTTATCTTAATATTAATTTTATATACAACATTGTACTATTCAGCATTTTATTATTTATTACAGGTGAAATTAGGTCCTTGTACAAAACTTTCATCAAATACAGAGAGTTTTATTCATTATGTGTTGTTTTGGAAAATCAATTTTTTTACAATGTTATAAAGATTAAATTAAAATCTTTTATTCTTCAACTCTGATTTTTTTGAACAACAAATGTATCTATTTACCTTAAATAATGAATTGTGGCAAAATCTTCAGAAAACTACGAATTACTTCCTAATTTTTCTCATCTTAATGTATTTTTATTACAATAGATGTTCCTTGCCATCCAAGTAGACCAGAAGAGGACAAGGCAGATGTTGATTTTATCCAAGTTCATTGGCTGGAACCTTTAGATAAAGGCGGTCTTCCTCTCCTTGGATATATTTTGGAAAAGCAGGATCTTGATGTTTTAAAATGGTGCCGAGTTAATGATCCTTTCTTAAAGGTAAATTATATCTATGCTTCTATTATTTACAATAAATGAGATAATTTAAGCCTAGAAATATTTTCTAAAGTGGAAAAGTTTCATTTATTTAGTGAACGTTTGAAACACGCTGACTTTCTTTTTACACATTTGTAGCAATAACGTATTGTAGGACGAAATTTTTTAAATTCACTATTCCTGCCTTATATGCATCATTTTTCTAATGAAACATAATTTACTTCAATATTATTTTTATATACTTATTTAAGTATAAGTTGATTTGTCTGTTATTTTTTGTATCTAATTTAAAAATATTTCTAATTTTTTGGTTTGGTTTTCCAAGATTCAGTTGCATTGTTTGCTTGAATGACAAAACGCTCTTTGATTTGATTGAATGAACATATTTGAATATTAATTTTGTTTCAGCCAATTAAGTGAATGCATTTGTTTGCATGGTCTCTGCAATTCTCATATCATGTTTTTATTCAGACCTCTTTCATACTGTTTGAAATACATGAACTAATAGCTTAATATTTTATAAAGCCTAAATAACATTATCTTGAATAAATGAGATGCTATTGCAAGCGTTCTATCTTATTTTGAATCGATTTATGTTTTAATCCATTTCTAATCAATTTTAATTGTATTAAGCTTCTTTCTATATGTATAGTTTTTAAATCTATATCAAGAGTCCGACAACGGTAATTTCGGAGGCCAAAAGTGTGCCCCACGAAATTAAAGACTTTGCGCGAAAAACAGTTCAAACAATTTCGTAGTGAAACCTACAACCACTTGTAGAATTTATGAGTTTTCTTTTTAGACCAAAAGGTAAAAGTAAAAGGTTTCAAAATTTCGCTACTAATTCGCAAAATAAATCTTAAAAATATTTAAATTTATCTTTGTGATAGTCTTTATTTACGCATCTAAAATTTTTGTGCCCTTTAAAAATTAAAAAAAACTTAAAAAAAACTTTTAAATAAAAAAAGTTTTACTTGTTACAAAGTGTGGGCATCGCTGCACTATATACCCCGGATCAAGAGTGGCTTTTGTTTTGCCTATTATTTTGTATATATGCTTCAATTCAATGCTAAAACAACTTTTTTCTTTTTTGTTATTTTAGGGTGTAGTACAAAAACTCTTTGATCTGATTAATAAAGATTTTTGAATAAACCAATCAAATTATGCTAGAATCGAACTAATATTTCTAAACTTTCTTTGAATAAAATGAAGTGCGTATAATTTTTGGATATAATTGGCTAACATTTAATCAATTTCAACAATTCCCATATATTATATTTAATATATACGAGCAACGACGAGTTAGCGCGTAGAGCTAGTTGAGTAGTAAAATTATGTTTGTTTTTAATGTTGAATTTTTCCAAAAACTAAATGTATGTTTTAAGGATTGTGTTTATATGGACAGAGATGTAAGACCATTTTGTGATTACATTTACCGTGTAAAAGCTGTAAACGACATTGGAGAAAGTGAGTATTCTCCTTCTAGCAAAAAGATACAAACAAAACCTGTGAATCGTAAGTCTCTTACTTTTCATACTCATTTGCACAAATAAAATCTCTAAAAGTAATAAATTTCAATAAAAACAAATCACTTGTCCTTAATTCGAAGTATAGTTTGACTAAAACTTTCGTTTTTATCGCGACAACAAACTTGAAGTATCATTTCCCCAATCAATATATTATTTAATGAAGAAAAACCGCGCTTCCACTTTTGTGAAGATCAATGCTTCAATGTGAAAGCCCACACTTCTTTTGAGTTGAAGATTCCTTTCACACCCTCTCCTCACGTCAAGGTCAAATGGAACAAGAATCTTTGTGCTATAAAATGGACGCCAGCCTTCAGAGTATCTGTTTTTCTTTCTTAATTTCCAAATATCTTATATTTTTTAATAAGTTTGTTATATTCTGATCGTTCTTTTTTATTTATATTAAAATTATCGAAATGATTTGTTTTACCACATTTTGTCTGAATATGTCGTAATAAAGTAAATATAATATGTTCCTGCGTATACTGAAATAATTTTTTGGCAGATAAAAAAAGCATTTTATGTTATAGGCAAGTGCAAATTAATAAAGATGATTAAAATTAGTGTATTATTTTCCTGATCTATGATTACTCTCTATTGTAGGATTCTAGTTTTTTAGAACATAATTAATCAGTAAGTGTATAAACTTTAATATAAAAATGCATGTTATTAACGTATATTTATTTACAAATTTTCTTGTAGCAAATTTCTTATAACTGTTTCATTTCCGTAAATAATGTTCTGCCACCTATAAAATCTTTATCCTCGTTAATCTAATAAATCAATTTATTACGATAATCTTCAAGATGATAACTTTTCATGATGAAATGTAAGAGATTTATTTAATTTTTTTACTTTACAAACTAGTATATGAACATGTAGTAAACAAACAATTATACTGATAAATGATGATGACGTGTGAATTCATCACGTTAAATTCATTTACAGTAAATTAATTATTATTATTATAATTTATTTTGCGTTGTCTTAGATCAAATAGCTATTATGATTTATTTTCAAAAAAGCAAGTATATTGTTTGAATAAGTTTAGAAATAATTAGGCTTTTAGATATTTGACAATTCTCAGTAAATTGGAAAATGTTTGATTTTTTCCCAAACTTCTCCGTCATCATTGGCTTTTTGGTTTTTAGTTTTTTATTTGTTCTTCGTCTTGCTTTCCTGAAATGGTAGATGCTGCTGATAGTAAATTATTTTCTTATACCTGTTTTTAGTGAAAAGTTTACAATTTTTTACAATAGTGTTATTAAAATTCATAATACACTGTGTATAAATTTCTTTTCAATTTTTGAAAAATATATCTAATATAATTTTTGAAAAATGTATTCTAATAATAATAATTCTTTAATTTTGCCATCTAGTTCTGATGGCGTTTGAATCACATAGCCCTCTGGCTTAATGGGTGTGTATGGGATAATTTACTAATTTTAAAAAATTTTATTTTGTTTATCAGATAGTCAATATAATTTATCTTCTCGATTTTAATTTAAACTTTACAATCATGTTTCTCAAAATCTTGCTACTTGTGGCATAAAGGTTTCATGTCTTAGCACTTTGTTATTCCAGAATGAAATCTATTCATCTTTGTTTTATCTTGTATCTCTCATATTTTTCTATTTTATCTCCAGTATTTTCTAAAATTATTTTTTATTCCCCCATCTGATTTATTTTGACAAGGGTTTTCTTACTTTTATAAAAAGTAAGAAAGTTATTTCTCCTTTGGCTTCTTTTTTCAAAATTGTTTATATTTACGAATGAAATAACATTGACTGTAAATATATTTTTCTATTTTTAGATAGAGGATTATGAAGATATGACGAAGCTATTTATTCCAGATCCCATTTTTAAATTTACAGGATTATATACGGTTGAGATTCGGAATGAATTTGGAGGAGATGAAATTTCATTCAAGATAATTGTGCTAGGTATGACTAAATTTTATTTATAAAAACAATGCTTATTTTTCTAAACTGTAATTTTAATGAACGGATAGTAAAATGTTATTCATATAAAATATAATAAAGGATATAATAGTCAAAAATAAAACAATATCTGTTTTTATGAAACAAAGGAATGCAGTCATCAATTTATCTATACCAAATAGGTTGCACGCAAATCTTAGAGTAAATAACTGGTTTCTCATCGAGGTTTGCCTATCGGGCATAGACTCTCCCCTTAAAAAAAATTATATTAATTGATAAGCTTCTACCAGGAATCATTTATTTACTCCAAGATTGACCTAAATATTTCGTATAGGTACATTGATGACGGTTCATAGTCAAAACGTCCGAAATCCAAAACGCCCGAAACCAAAACGTCCGAAAACTAAAACATCCGAAACCAAAATGTCCGAAAACCAAAACGTCCATAACCAAAACGTCCGAAAACCAAAACGCCCGAAACTAAAAGGTGCGAAAACAAAAACGCCTAGAAATCATAACTTAAAAAAGTCTCGGAAAAAGTTATACTAATTAGTCGAATTTGCAAGACTTTGAAAATTAGACTTGTTATCAAAAATCAAAGGAAAAACTACACGATTTGAATGGAATTTAAGAGATTGGAATGAATTTTTATCTATTCCAGTAAAAAGACACGCTTGATTATATGCATTTTTCATTTAAATCTAAAATATGTAAAGTTTTAAACTAATAAACTAGAAATAGAATTTTTTAAATAAAAAAATTTTGTGCTCAATTTTTCAGTTTTTTTCCTAAACAATTTTGATTCTCGAAAAAAATGTTTTTTAGGGTTCAGATACTATTAATCTAATTTTCGGACCTTTTGGTTACGGACGTTTTGGATTTTGGACGTTTCGGTTTCGGACGTTTTGGATTTCGGACGTTTTGACCAGGCACCATTGATGACTACTGCATTGCCTTGTTTAAATAAAAATATTAATAGTGTTTCATTTGTTGTCACCCTAAATTCTCTGAATTTAAATATCAAGTATACCCTTAAAGTTAACGAAAATAATGAACTATCTTTTTGAACATTCTTTTTGAAACTGATAATACTAATAATATTAAAACTTCAATTTTTTGTAAAAAAAAAACTATTAAAGTTTGAATCTTGACATTTCTTCAATTTCAAATCTGATATAATTTTCAATAAATTACATAGAGCTTATTTTACTTGTGATGATAGCCTCAATAAGGACATTGAAAGGTTGAAAATAAATTGCTAATTAATCGCCATCTTACTAATTTCATTAAAAACAATAATATTGAGAAATTCAAAAATGATTTTATTGATTCTAAAATACTAGAAGATGCAAAACGTATTTATAAAAATTAAAACTCATTTTTACTGGATTTCTCCCTTATTGTTTAAAATCGATTGTTGGCGAAAATTTACTTTTTTATAAAATGTTGTGCCTAATAAATTGTTTATTCTTTTTCTGTTTACTATCTATATATGGTTCATGTCGATTACCATAGTGGTCCAAAATTTATCGTTCTTTTTTAGTACTTATCTAAAGTCAAAAAATTGTAAATAAAAACATGTTTTTTAGAATCTTTCAACATCAATATTAATATTTAAATATGTGTTTAATAGTAATTTCTCTTACAATTAAAATACATATCAATCATTTTGTGATGGTATCAGTATACTTTCAATAGCAAAATTTTAAGCAAACTTAAAAAAAATAAAGCACACTTTTAATCAATATAAAAGAAACATGTTTTTATTTATTAAAATGTTTATTAGTATAAAAATTGATAGACGCCATTATAAATCCTTGATACCTTTTTTGCTATAAGTTGAATACTAATGGAGCCAGCAGTATCATACAGTAGCTGCCATGCCACTTAGCTGTCACTACACTCAATTATTGCTGCTACTGCGAAAGTGTAACAAAAATTATACACCTGACTCTATGAGAAGAGAAAATGTCAAACTCACTTTCAAATAAAAATGGATTTTTTAGAGTGACTGGTTATGCGAGATAGCGTAAGGGTTGCCAAAAACAAAAACAAAAAATTTCTAACATTGTCATAATTCGTGAAATAGTTTCTGTACAACACAACCAGTTTTTCAACACACTAAAAATAAAGTACACAATTTTACACTTCTATACAAATAACTACTAAAAGAAGCTTTGACAAATTACGTATCATCATCACATAGATGTATAGTTCTATTATCTGTAAATTTGTTTTCATTAGACAAGCCAGATCCTCCATTATCTCCAATCAAAGCCTATGAAGTTCAAAAAGATTCAATGAAACTCAGTTGGAATCCACCACAAATGTATGAGAATGAAAAAGTTGAGTTTGGCGGTATTATAATATTCTTTTAAAATGTTCAAAACAACAAGTTTAAGTAATTGAAAATATTTTATAGTTAAACTTCCAGCTTTAATTAATTATCATGTTGAAATATCTCATGGAGGATCTCTTCTATGGGAACCAATTGGAGCAACTGGAAGCAGTTCTACTTTTATTCAAGGTTAGTCTAACTAATATAGTTAAACTCTTTTAAAATGCATGACTATTTTTTTAGTAAACGATTTGAAAGATGGCCAAGTTTATCGATTCAAAATCAGAGCTGAGAATGAAGAAGGCATCGGTGATCCTTTGATTAGTCTGCCAATTAAATTTAAATCTTCACATGGTAAATTTTTATTTATTTTCAATTTGATGCATATATTGGCAAGGTGCGAATTTTTAATTTATCAAGTTATTTGATTATTGTTATTATTATATTATTCTTGAGAACTGTCCTAAGGTATGAAGAACTTTTTGGGTTTGCGTATATTAATAGGGTTTGCATAAGTATCGAAAATTATGAACCCGTACCGATACCGAAAAAAACTTACAAAAGTAGGAAATCCCGGTTCCTTAAGGAGATATATAGACAGCAAAAAGATGCATTGAAATTGACGTTTTTGATTTATTATAAACAGATGTACACTTTTTCTTTCTATATCAATATCATTAAAATGGTTCTAGGAGAAAAATGTGCAAACGACAAAAGTGCGCAGCAAAGAAAAAAAAGAAAAATAAACTCTTTTATCGTTTGCACACTTTTCTCCGTTTACCATTAAAATGAGATGACAATGAAAAAAAGATTTTATATGAATGAAGTGCTGTAAAGTTTTATGCAAAGAATTGCATAGTGAAATAAATCAATTACAACTAAGTTATTTTCGGAACCGGGAATACTTTTCTGTTCCAAGGCGGTTCCCAAATTTTTAGAACCGGGAACGTCCCGGTATTTCAGAACCGTGAGCAAACCCTAGTTGTAGCACTTGCAGACTTCTTAGAATGATGTATTGTGCTTGCTGGTTGACCATTCTATTTAAATTTTCTGCATTAGTTAAGATTTCATAATTTGAGTTCATAGTGGCAGAGATGAGGAGGATACCGATGCTGTGTAGCAAAACTCTCTTGGACAAAGTGCCAAACGAGGTCTTAAGAAGAATGACTAATGTTGAAGATATTTAAAGACATTTAGAAGAATATCTGCTAAGTTGGTTGACGCATCTTGAATTAATGGATACATAAAACTTGACAAAAAAATTAGAAATAAAAATGATGGAAAAGTGAAGAGTGGTAGACCAAATTAAACTAGGGAAGATGTCGTTAAAGAGGATATAAAGGAGAAAAACCTCAAGGTTGTGGAAGCTAAGATCAGGGGAAGATGGAGAAATCGCTGTGGTCGACCTTTTCTAGCTAGGATAAAGACAAGGTCGTTTTTATGGGCAAATGGAAGATGATTAGATAAGATTTTGCTCATTAATTATAATTATTTACTGATTTAGTTAATTATATATTTAGCTATTTAGGAAAGTTACGAAGTGATTAAACTTTTTGATCTAATTTTAAAAAATATGGGTACTTGTAAAATTTAAAATTTAGAAAATGTGTGTTAAACTATTTAATTGACTAGATATCTAAACATTTAGTTGAATAATAAATATTATACTTTTGAGATAAAAAATTAACTAAATATGAGAAAATTGGTTATATCTAAAAATATATATTGATTAATCAAATGGAAAATATACTACATTATATTTGTCGTTTTTTTGCTTAAATTTAAATATTATGAAATTTTGCATATTGTTGTATCTTTTAAAAGTTACTTTAATTATTATCATTCTCTTTAGAACAACGATTCACTGCATCGAAGCCAAAAATATGTAAAATAAAAGATGGAGAGATATCTTTGGAGTGGAGTGAAATGTGTTGTAATAAAAAGTTGAAATTTAAAGGTAACATTTTTGTGTGACTTATAATAACTCATTTTTATTATATCCCTTCCTTTTAACCATTTCTAACTTATACCAAGGAAAATATTTTAATCCGTCCACAATTTTATGTTTTATCTAAGCTTGTGATATCGTAGCTTTAGTTTCCTAGACATCTTATCTATCTTAGGGTTCCTAAGAATAATCAATTTTCTTGATGTATTGATAAATATATTAATTTTTCTTTCATCAATTACTATTTATTCCTTTTCACAAAACCATTTTACAATGAAAGATTTATTAAATATTTGGAGTTTATGATTTACAATGAATTGAAAATAAAACATAATTTTTTAAATTTAAGTTTATGATTAAAAAATTTCCTAATTATAAAGTTGTTGTTCAAATGAATGATATATTTGAAGTATCTAAAAGACCTTAAAATATCGATTCGCAAAAGTTTCACCATGTGTGTTTTAATGTTCTATATTTTCACCACTTTTTAATTAATCCCATACTTATACTTTTTAAGTATATTGTATATTTTGCATCATAACCAAGAAACAAATAATGTATTAAAATTGTAGAACAAGAAGCCTGTTTCTGATTTACATCAGTTATTTATAATTGAGTTGATTTTTTCCAATTTACTCACAAAACTTTCAGATATTTTGATTTGTTTTTTTTCAAGTGTATTGAATTTAATCTTAACGCATTAAGTTAAAAACCAATTAATGAAGCAAAAGAAAAAATTTGATTAAATATCTCACCATGTCTTATATGAATTGGATGCACATAAAGCAATATATATTTAATGGGGAACAAAATGAGCTTTTTCAGAATAATCGATAGAATTTTTAGACAAAAAGTCTAAGCAATAATTTTCAATAATTTTACTTTTGTATCATATCGTTCTATTTCTTCATTTCACTCCTATTATATCACCACCCCACATTCTTTTCTTGTTAAATTAATTTGTGAAACGTTTTTTAGAATTTTTGGTTGAAAAATTAATGAAAGGAAAACATTTTCACTGGACTAGATGTAACAAAGGAAACCCTATAAAAAGCTGTGGGTTTAGAGTGGTAGGTTTGGATCGAAACCAGAAGTATGCCTTTCGAATTATTGGTATCAATGAGTTTGGCTATAGCGAACCAAGTGTAGCAACAAACTTTCTTCATCCAGTTAATCCTATAAGTTAGTGTTTTTTCGCAATTTTTTTTCCTTTCATGTAATAGTTTTTAGCAGCACCAGATCCACCTAAAGAGCTCTCAATTACGAACATAACCAAAGATTCCGTGCTTTTAAAATGGGAAAGTTTTGCTTCGATTAAAAACGATGAAAACGTGTGGTATGTTGTTGAGAGCAAAAAAAAAGTAACTTCATTTTTATATACCTTTAGTAGCGACGTTGTATATGCTTGAAAATGAATGAATTTTATCCAATTTAAAGAAAATTCAAATGTTTCATCCTATTATAACAAAGAGTTCGCATACTCATCCATAATATACCAATTGTTATTTCTTGATTTTAACCTTTATTTAAGGTTGGTGACTGGAAGAATTTAAATACAGGAAAGATTTTTGAAAAGTTCTTTCAAATAAACGACCTTGATATGGTGAAGGAAGGCAGATATTTTAGAGTAAAGGCATGCAATTCACTTTACGAGAGCTTGCCTAGTCAGCCATCCAATTTTATTCAATTTTATGAAAATATATGTAAGTTTTATTGCTATCACTAGTACCATATTTAGAGTATCGAATATAATCGTTTTTATTTCATTTATGATCTTTATGCTAATGCTTGTAGTAGCTTCTGGTGTATAGTAATGAACTATACAAAGTACCAAATTCAACTATTATGAGAATAGTCAAGTTCATTATGGGAATAGGTAAGTTCATTATGGGAATAGTCATTTCAAAATGAGAATAATCAATTTTAAAATGAAAATAATCATGAAAAAGTATTTTTAGAGCTTATTCTCTAAAAAAATTTTTTTACTAAAAATCTCTAACTTATTCTCGTACCTGAATTTTCGTATGATAACTAACTTGACTATATTTTAACCCTATTAGTGCTGGGGGGGGGGGGCGCACCCCCCCCCTCCTAATATCTTAAAAAAAAATATTGGAAAATTGGTTCTTTCTTATTTTTTTACCTTTTTTAATTTTTCTTTCTTCCTTTTCTTGATTTTTTTTTTTTGTTGGTGTTTGTTTTTTTTTTTCTTTTCTCCATTTTTAAAAAAAAAAAAAAAAAAATTAAATTTTTATAATATATTTTGAGTATTTTTTTTTTTATCTTTTAAATTTTATTTTATATTTTTTTATAATCATAAAATATTATATTATATTTAGATTGTAACACGTAATATTTTAAATATTTATTTTTTTTATTACTATTTTCTCCATTATTATATATAAATCAAAAAATTTTTTATAATAAAATAAATTAAATAAAAAATTCAAACTTTAAAATTTATAAAAAATTTTTTTTTTTATTTTTTTTTTATTTTTTTTTTTTTTTTTTTTTTTTTTTTTTTTTTTTTTTATTATTTTTATTATTTTTTATTAAGTTTTTTTTTTATTTTTTTTTTTTATATTTTATCTTTTTTTATTTAAATTTAAAATTTAAATTTAATTTAGGGGGGAGGGGGGTAGAAAATTTAAAATTAGGAATAGTTTATATAAAATAAAAAATGGTCTAAGTGTTTATATTTTAGATTTTATTAAATATAATATAATTTTTATTTAATTTGTTTTTTTCTTTTTTTTTTTTTTTTTTAATATTTTAATTTTTGGGGGGAGGAGGTTGTTTTTTTTTTTTAATAAAAAAATAAAAACATCATTTTCAAAAAAAAATTGATTTGAGATTGATAAATAAATATTTTTATAAAAAAAAAAAAATTAAAAAAAAAAAAAAAAAAAATTTTTGGGGGGGAAGAAAATATTTTTTTTATAAAAAAAAAAAAAAAAAAAATAAAATTAAAAAAAAAAAAAAAAAAAAAAAAAAAAAGGGGGGAGAAATTTGAAAAAAAAAAAAAATAAAAAAAAAAAAATTTTTAAAAAAAAAAAAAAATAAAAAAAAAAAATAAAAAAAAAAAAAAAAAAAAAAAAAAAAAAAAAGGGGTTAATGGGATTTTATTTATGTATATTTTTTAATTTATGTAGTTACTATTTTTGTGATTAACTTTACATTCTCATAATGAACTTGATTTGAATTTGACTATTCCCACAATGAAGTTGACTATTCCCATAATGAACTTGACTATTCTCATAATGAACTTGAAAAGGTATAGTTTCTTTTTTTGAAAAGTTGAGATTTTATTTCTCCTGCAAAACAACTTTTGATGTCATTTTGCGAAATTTTTGATTTGAAAAATTTGAATGAGAGTTTATTTAATCTTTTATTAACCCAATTTTTGAAGGTTAAAAATACATAGTGTCCAAACTTGAAGTTTGTCGGAATTAAATTTTCTATTTATTTTTTATGCTCTGTCTTTCCACGTTTTCTTTATATCTTTCCATATGTTTCATTTTCTCTTTTCACTTATCTCTCTCATTTAGTTATCATAAGTGTATTATCATTAGTAGTTAGCATGTGCACAAAGAGTGCGATGTCAAAATTTTCTAAGATTTCTTTAGTTTAGGCTTCAAACAATCTCCTAGATGTTAAAATATCAATAATCTTTTTAGACTTACATATATATTATTGGTTTTACGGATACTTTCCCAGCAAGGTAGGGTCTAGCGCGTTTTACAACTATGAATAAATATTTGTTCACTTTTATATTTCCATTTTTCCTTATTTTGCTCGTCGCCTAATTTAACATTCTTTTTCTCATTTCTTTCTCAGCTACTTCTTTCCAAGTTATTTTTGGTATAATTATCTTACATAAGCAACTTTTAAATGGGAAAGTTTAGGTTCAATCGAAAACGATGAAAAATTGAAGAACAAGTTTTATTTTTCTAGGATGAAATTTCAAAATGGTTTTTCAATGTAAAATTAATTCCTTAATATGTGAAATGATATAGCAATAATAAAAATGGTATTCAATCAAATTATTATCTTAATATATAAAATATATTAATTTTGATTCATTAAAAAATCAAACACAGTGAAAATTTTATTTATGTAAAATAAGGATAAAGCTGTGTAGTGTAATTGCACGCCTTTAATCCCCAATTTATGCACCATTCTCATTTACTTTATTACTTCGTGTTAATTACAAAGCCTTGCCTTTACTTTTGATTGACGTTTTCTATTTGGTTTATAAGTCTTCAGTACTCTAGTACACTTTTTTTTCACCATTCCCGATGTTAGTAAGATATTTCATTTCTTCCTTCTATTTCTAAAACAAACTTCATTTTAGGAAGTTGAATAAAGAGTTTACTTTGCATTTCTTTTACCACACAACACGCTGGTATACTTGTTATGATTATTATAAGCGAGAAAAGTAAAACTAAAATAGCAAACTTGATTTGAATGCTAACATAAGGATGATTCTTTGAAAAACATTTAATCCCTTAAAATAATTAGTATGTTTTGTTCTGTTATAATAAACAATGATATAAATATCGTAAATATCATAGTTTTCTAATGTCATATTATATATATCTATTTAGGTGCTCCAGTGATACAGTATAAAAGTTGTAAAGAGCATAACTTAATTGCTGGAGACGAGTTGATTTTAAGCATTTCTTACACTGCTCATCCCAAAGCAGAGATAACTTGGAGATTTAAAGATCAATATCTTGCTCCTGATCAGAATTTCTTGGTGATAGCGCAGTCTAACAACGAGAGTTCTCTGAATATCACGCATTGTGATCGCAGAAACGCAGGTATTTATACCGTCACTGCAAAAAACATAGGAGGTGAAGAATCGCTGCCTTTTAATGTCCAAATTAAGGGTACTTCGAATCACATATAAAAATTGTTTCCTTTAAAATTGAAAATCTTTAGACGTTCCTGATAAACCACAAGGTCCGCTACTTTTCAAAGATGTAACGAATAATAGTTGCGTCATTTCTTGGAATTACGATAAATCTTTCCTTGCTTCCAAAACTGAGTAAGTTGTTTTTAATTACTGAATAAATATAGAAATTGGAAAATTCCACCTTTTTTCACCCTATCACTTAAACATTCATTTTTTCCTTTCTACATTTTAATTTAATTACAAAACGCTTTAAAAATAGAGGCTTAATTTTTAAAATAAATTGGAAAATGGAAATTCTAGATATAAACATTATGCCATGTGGCACTCATTTTGAATAACAAGTTTAAATAAGTATTATGCATTAATCTCTTAAATTTATTTATTCCTTTCTTCTAGCAAGGAGCATTTTTTGAGCTTCTTTGTATTAAAATAATGTTTTCTACTTTCTTGCTAATGATAAATATTTTTATTAAAAATAAAAAAAAAAATTTTAATATATCGAATTAAACTTTCAATTCAGTTTTATAATTCTAAATTCATGTTTTTAAAATTGAACAATATCTGAACTCCTCAGAATTTAAATGGTTTTTGTACCTTGGATTGAATTTTAATTAACTAGAACTACAGTAAAACATCAATATCTCGAAAATGGGATATCTCGAAGCCCCTTTTATGTCGAAGTGAATAGCCAGTACGGAATTTATCCTCTATATTATAAATGGAAATAAGTCCTGTTATCTCGAATACGGTTATCTCGAATACCTCGCTTATCTCGAAAAAAATTTATGGTCCCGAACTCAAATTTTACCCCGGTTATCTCGAAATAAAATCTTTTTTTGCTAAACTTATCTCTTTTTTCAATCTCACTACTTAGAGGACATCACATCACCATGTATAATTAAATATCGTTTAATACTTGCACTAGCATAACGAACTGTTTTATTCGTTTATTGAGATCATTTGTTGTTGACTGATTGATTTGAAATTAAGACAGCTTACAAAATAAAAGAAAGCACGCATAAACACGCGTTGCATAATGTTAGTAATATAATTTTGCGTGACATGTTTGAAATGGTTGACAAAAGCAAGGGAAGAAAATACATCAGTTTCTGGTCCACTTTTAATTGCTAAAGCGCAAAGTTTTGCTTCACAGCTTGGTGAAAATTTTAAATGTACAAATGGATGGCTCGAACGTTGGAGGGCCATACTATTACATTTAGACGAGTGTGTGGAGAATCAAAAAGTGTGAATGAAAATACAGCTGTTAACAAAGCGTGGTCATCTACTCTACAAACAATTTTAGAAAAACACAATACCTGTGACATTTTTAATGCTGATGAAACTGGGTTATTTTTTCGATTATTACCTGAAAAAATCCTTGAGTTCAAAGGGTCAAAATGTCATAGTGGTAAAAAATCTAAAGAGAGGCTAACTGTTTTAGTTTGTGTTAATATGTTGGTTTAAGAAAAATTGTCTCTTCTTGTTATTGGAAAATCAAAGAATCTACAATGTTTTAAAAACTCTTCCTACTTCTTACTACGCAAACAGAAAGGCATGGATTACGAGCGAAATTTTTACTGCTTAGTTGAAAAAACTTGTCAAAAAGTTTTTTAATCAAAAAAGAAAAGTCAAGATTTTTCTGATAGTGAGAAGGAAGACACAGATGTCATTCATTTAGAACCGTCTCATTCATGCTTGGCAATTTAAGATTATGCTCGAATCGATGAGAATCTCATGACTGCTGAATCCAACACAGACAAAGACATTGTGGAAAAAATCATTGAGGAAAGAAAATTAGAAATGGGAGAAAACGAAGAGAATGGAGAAGGTGAAGAAGATAATGATGTTGATGAAGGAATAGATTTATCGAAGAAAAAGCCTACATTATCACAAGTTAATGATGCAATGGAAATCATTCAAAACTGGATTGAAATGTCTGAGAATATGGAAGATATTATACCAAGCTATCAGAAGATCCTCCATCGAATAATGTCTGTTGAAGTGGAGGCATTTAAGCTCAAACAAAGTCACATCACCAATTTTTTTACTGGTTGTGGAAGTAATCGCACTATTTAAAATTGTATCATCATGAAAAATATGAGCTTTAAACACTTTATATATTCAAAATTAGAAATAATATTAAAATTTTGGTATCATTAAATTTGTTTTTTTAAATATATTTCATAAAAAAAATTAAAAAATTTTCTCAAAACTTTTTTTTTTCAAAGATTTTTCTCATTACAAATTGATGTTTTATACTTAGTATGCTTCAAGAGAAAAATACTTCAAATACTCATATCTCGAACACCCGGATATCTCGAAGTATTTTGTTAGTCCCTTGAAGTTCGAGATACCGAGGTTTTACAATACTATATAAATTTATAACTAGATAAAATTGTGTAAAAGACTTTAATTTCATTACCTCAAATATTTTAGACACTTTGTGGTAGAATCACAGCGAGAAGGTGAGAAGGAATGGCAGAGAGTGGGGGAAGATATATGTACAAGTGTGGTGTGCATTCCAAATCTGATGTTAAATTCTAGATACAGCTTTAGAGTTTTTGCAGTAAATGAGGCAGGCATCTCTGAAGCACTTTATTCAAGTGATATGATAACAATCAAAGAAGCAAATGGTTTGTTTTATATTTAAGTTTATTTAATATGATACTTGACTTTTTTTGTTAGCTGTTCCTGCTATTGTTAAAGGCTTAAAATTTGTGGAACTCGATAATTCCTATTCAGTATTATTAAAATGGAATAGCTCTGGTAGTGAAGAAAATCCTCCTGTTTTAGGTTTTGATATTGAGCGATCAGATTTAGAAAATGATAATTTCTCTATTATCAATCCATATCCAATTAAAGTATTCATTTAAATTCTCACATATATATACATTACATATATGCATAATGGTTTGTATTTTAAATAGTTGACAAAATTTTATTGAATATTTCCTCCATCATGAGTCTTTATCAACCACCTTAACTAAAATAGTATAAAATATTAGTTCAGTTAAGCTGATTGATTACTGTTCCTGAGTGTTGAAATATTCGGATAAAGTATTATTCTATATTTTTTGATACAATATAATATTTTGTGCTATTTCCAAATATTGTGATCACTTGCTATAATTCACGATTATGTTGCATATAATAGAATAAATAATTTCATTAATTTTTTTAAATGATACTCAAAACCATCAAAAATTGAAGAGATTTTTTATTTTTAAGGTCAATAAAATATAATTAAATTAAAAAAAAAATTTTTTCAGGCTAAATGCATAAAAGCAGTTGAGGTAACTTTTCGTCCAATAAAAATTTATCATTTTTAGGATCTGGTAACTCCAATCTAATCCCTAATTGATTATATGAGCTTAGTTTATGCTTAATTTATTTTGATTGGCATTGATAAATTTATGTTTTTATAACTGCTTTTCAATTTGGTTTTAGGATAAATTTGAAGCATTATCTAATATATTTGAAGCATATTAAACTATAAACATCTACCAAATACTACCACCCTTTCTCTCGATATTTAATATATAATATGCCGCAAAATGAAATAAATTTTAAAAGGACTCTACTTATATCAGATAACCCTCAAAATAGGAAAGCATTTTCAATAATACTTTTTTAGTTTAGGCGTTGTAAAGAGGTGGATTAATTTTAACACATCATGATCTAAACATAGAAATCATTTCAAAAAATAGGAGTGTACAGCGTCACCTTATAAACAAAAAGTTGAATCTTTTCTTTTCTTGAAATATAGCTTTGACAAAAAACGTTCGTTTATTTTTTGCCTATACAGACGTTGCGTGCCATTGTATGTTTATCTGTGTGCTACGCACGCGTGCCATAGGTTTCAGAGCCGTTTACATATACGGATTATTATTGAAATCATTACTAAACGTATACCTTTTACTCAATTTTCTTTTCAAATGTTCTCTGCTTTTTCTCGCATATTTTTTAACTAGTTCTTTGTATGTTACTTTTGGTCTTGCTTTAATTTAACCTATAATTTTTTCTTGAAAAACTTTTTTAATAAACTCTTCCTTTGATCTTCTATTTACCTGGTCAAACCATTTCTTTTCTATAAACTATATTAATTTACAAAAGCTCAACATTCTGATGATTATTCTATATAGCAGTCAAGAGTTATGTATGAGTTAGGTTGATTTCGTAGCATGTTTTTCTGATCCATTATTGCAAAGATGTCATCGAAGTATTTGACGCGAAATGAATGGTGTCTTTTTTAGCACCCTTAATGTTTAACTTTACTTGGTAAAGAGTTTTTGCTAAACCCAAAATATATTTTTATCAAGCTTTAATTTTCTGGGTTCGTCACTTATCTAAATATAAAGTAAATTCATACATTTTCAATTTTCCAAAGTTTTTTTTAAATATTTTATTATTACTTTACAAAAATATTAAAGACTTGATCAAAAATATTAATGACTTGATTATAAAGGTATAATATCAATATATTATTTTTGTAATTTGTCGTGCTATAATATGTTGAACTAAGTATTGTAAACTTGTGCAGTGAAATTTAGTGATTCTTTTATTGTAGTAAATTTTTTATGCTAACATAAACGTATTTTATACATTTTTTTCATTATTTCTTCTATCCCCTTACAGACCTTTGAATTCTCTTCTGAAACCTAGAGGCGCCTAGCGACCACTTTGGACGGGCCTAAACATACTTGTATTTTCTATTATAGTGTAATAGATGGAATAAGTTATATAGACGGATTTGTTTAACCGATATTAAACTAATTACCCAATGTCATAATAACGTTGACCTAATTTTGAGATTAACTTTACATAAATATATTTTTAAATTCTATTTGACTTTGGCGTTGAAATATTGAAAAAAGTGCTCTCATTTTAACATCTAAAAGAAATAGAATTTGAGTTTATAGAAAAATCATGCACACATGGAATCCTAAAAATCAATTATTATAAATGATTTCAATCTTTCAATAAAATATAACAAACGTGTAGTTTTTTCCCTTTTTGTTTCATTTATCAATATTCTAGGGAATATAATTTGTTGACTATTTTTTCAAATTTTCCAATTCTTTATTACTATGTGTTAATATCAATTAAACTATAGAGACACAATTATATTTCTCTCTTTGTATAATAATGTGTACAGTACATTTATATGAAAATGTTTTTTAGGAATCCAGATTTGTGGATGATAAAATTTCTTTGAAGCAAAACTACAAATACCGCGTAATCGCAATGAATGAAGTAGGAAGAAGCGAAGCTAGTGAAGTTCTTTCTTTTTATAGCAGGCATAGACGTACGCCATTTTCACTTCTCTTAACCCCTTTTTGACCAAGGATCTTCAAAGTAAAATTGATATGACTTTTAAAAAATTCTGAATTATATTCTTGTACTTAACTTGCATTGAAACTCTGCTACCTGCTGCACTATTAACAGATTTTGAATGATGGAAACTAGAATTTAGGATTAGCATTCACACTTTTTTGTTTCCAAGTTTTTTTTAACATTATACTTTATTACTCTATTTTAAAGAACAAAAGATTATATAATTATTCAGAAATAATATATAAAGATAGTATTTTTTTATTTTAAAGAATAAACCTTCAATCTTTATAACACATATGTTAACTATTTTTTTGTATACAATTTTTTTATCCTTTGCCTTACTTTGTATTTAGATACTATGCTTAATCCAAATGTGCCAGTTGTTCAAAAGGTAGGCTCAAATAATGTTCAACTTTGCATAGAGTACCCAAGTCACGCTGAGGAAGATTTGCTACCACAAAAAATTGTCGTTGAAAAGAAGATGCGTGAAAGCGTTGTTTGGCAAAGATGCGCCGAGCTAACTTGCAAGCAAACTGAAGTAACAATAAACGAGTTAGAGGAAAATAAAGAATATGAGTTTAGAACGTTGTTCTTTGATTCATATGGCGATTGCAAAATGAGTGAGCCTTCTGAAAAAGTTAAAACACGCCCTAAAGAAAGTATGAAATAAGTTTTTATTTTATTTTATGCAATTATTTACCAATATGGCGGATTCACATTTTCAGCGATTTATTTTGCTCTTAAGAAAATTTATATTTTGATACACCCGATTATTAAGTTTTAATTTCTGGCAAACAAATTCTTCAAAGATGGCTTATAATTCTGGTATCCTAATTTTAAATAGTATTTATGAATTTTTCTAATTTTATTTAGAATTGTTTAATATTCTGAAAACTAGACAACGTGGGCAAAACTTATTTCCTTTTATTAATTATATTATTATTACTATTTTAATTTCTATTAAAATCAATTTTTAATCACTTATTTTATAATAAACGTAAAATATATTATTTTAGTACCCTAATTTTTTGATTTTTACTTAAATGATATATTTTTATTGTTGTTCTGTTCAAAATTTTTAAAGTATATTAACAAAATAAAATACTTTCTGTAAATCTATAAAAATAATGTTTTTTTATTAGTTGCTGTATATTCATATAGTTGTAATTTCTCAACCCAAAGTTTTTAGTTAGCACAAGATCACCGCCTATTATCTCTTATTCATTCAAATAAAATTTTTGAGCGATTTATATCAAATTTTTTTATTTTTCAAAATGAAAAAATCTTACTTTTATTTGTTTTACATTTTATTTTGTAGTTAAGCCGCACATTGACAGAGAAAATATTGAAATTTATCGCAAAATACAAAATGGAAAATGTATAACTTTAGAAGTCCCTTATTTTTCATCTACTTCAGTAAAGGTATCATGGAAATTTTGTGAAAAATCGATAGAAAACAAAAATATAGAGATTATAAACGAGATAAATGAAGTGTCATCATCATCTTTCTCCTCCAAATTGGTGATAAATGAAGCGACTAAAGAAAATGAAGGAGTTTATTCATGTCACATTGAGGAAGAAACTGGCACTGATTTTATTGATTTGCATCTTTCAATTTTGGGTAAGAAGATTTATACTACATTAAAATTTATTTTACTTCAATCTTCATAAATATTATTATATGCTTTCGTAATAATCCTAAATGCTGTGTTAAGTTTTAAATAAAATTGTGTTGAAGATGTATACTATTTTCCAATATTTTTGCACAAACTTCTAAATCAATTTTTAAATGAATTTAAACCTGTAAGCTTAGGTAAGCTTTTGTGAAGCCAAACTGATTAGAAATCAAGTAATTATAGACTCGAATCAGTTTGGGTTCATGCATGGTAAAAGTACAGTGGATCCGATATTTATAGTAAGACAATTGATGGAAAAAAGACTAGAAGGAAATCTGCCTTTATTTTGTAGCTTTGTAGACTTAGAGAAGGCATATGGCAGAGTTCCAAGAGATATCGTATACTGGAGCTTGAGAGAAAAAGGTGTTAGTGAAAAGCTTGTAAGTTTAATTCAGGAAACATACAGGAACTTTAAGACTTCGATTAGAACAATGAATGGATGCTCACAGGAGTTTGATATAAATGTAGGCTTACACCAAGGTTCGACACTTAGTCCATTACTTTTTGCAATTGTTATAGATGAATCCTCGAAAAATATCAGAAAAGATGACCTTTGGGAACTTTTGTTCGCTGATAATTTGGTAATAATAGCAGACAGTGTAAAAGGAAATGCAAGAAAGACTGTTTATGTGGCAAGAATGTCTCGAAGGAAAAGGCCTGAGATTGAATTCACGTAAGACTGAAGTGATTAAAGTCTGTAGGAATGAAAACGCTGTGATAAGCATAAAAGATAAGCATGGTATCGAATTGAAACAAGTGCAAGAGTTCAAGTATTTAGGGTCATTTATTGAAAAGAAAGGAGGTTGTAGTAAGGATGTACAATTGAGGTTGAATGCGAGTTGGGCAAAATGGAAAGAAGTAGAGACTGTTTTAAACGATAAAAAGCTGCCAATGAAACTGAAGGCCAAAGTGTATTTAGCCATAGAGAGACCAGTCATGACTTACGGTTCAGAATGTTTATGTCTGAAAAAGAAAGAAAAGAACAAGTTGGAAGTGTCTGAAATGAAAATGCTGAGAATGATGTTAAATGTAACAAGAAGAGATAGAATCAGGAATAAAGAAATAAGACAAAGAACAAAAGTAATGACTAGCGTGATTAATGTAATCGAAAAGAACAAAATGAGATGGTATGGACACGTGCTGAGAAGGGAAAAGGATGAGAAAATAAGGAAAGCATACGATGAGCAGATAAAAGGAAAAAGGAAAAGAGGAAGGCAAAGAATGAGATGGGGAGATGGTTTGGAAGAAAGTATGAAAAAATTTGGTTTGAAAGAAAGCGATGCTACAGACAGAAAGCTTTGGAGAGAACGGATCAAAGCCATCGACCCCCAATAAGGGGATAAGAGGAAGAAGAAGAAACCTGTAAGCCGTAGCTTTCAATTATTTACTGATACTTGAAAGAATTCCTACATGAAAAGAAAAAGAATATGTTGCGATAAACAAAGAGATAAAATACAATTTTTTATTTAACATCTTTAAAAAACCATGTTTAAAATATGAAAAAGAAGCGAATGCAGCTTACCATTATCTTGATACATAGAGTGTTGAATGAACTATGTCTTAAGAAAGGTTTAATATATATCCAAATGCAAATATATTGCAATTGACATCCAAATTAGTTAATATATAAAACTAATTTATAACCCACGTCCAGAAATGCAAGAATTTACATCAAATAGAAGCGGAAAAGATGTACATTTGAATAACCAAAAACGGTGCGTTGCAATTATATTACAGAATATGAACCGAATCGATTTCTTTGTCAGATGTTTAGCCTTTAGGGGGCATGTTTTGGGAAACTAATGGTCTGCTTAACTTTCTAAATGAGTTTTATATAGCTTTAAGCAGACAATTTTTATTTTATGGCACACCAGTATTCCATTGAGTACGGTTGGTTAGATACTGGGTTTCGATAACACAAGGTTTTGGGTTCGATCCCGCATCAAGCCTTACCCTTTTTTACTAAAAAATAAAAATAATTTTGCGTAACCCTCTTCAACTCATCTAGAAATATATATCTTATTATTTTTATATTTTTGGTCGATATTTTACAAAATGTTTACTTTTTCTAAGCAACAAAATCTACTTTTCAAATAGAAAGTTCAAGCAATCAACTGATGATTCATTTTTGCTTTCACCAGAAATTAATTATAAAAGTGATTATTGATCAAACAAACGCATAAAACAATAATTTTGCTCTAAAATTTTACAAAGTTAATATAATACCATGATATCAGTCAAATATTTCACCAAAAACATCAAACGCCTGATTACTTTTATTACAAAGGCTTTGCTCATTTTATCTTTCCTGTATTCAACGGAGAACAGAGAAGAAATTTTTTTTATTTGTACGTGTAATGATGAATGATTCAGATCAAGGATTATGGATTAGGAACTTTTGACTATATAATAATGAATATTCTTCTGGTTTCGATTATCTTTCATTTCATTGAAAGGAGGAGAGAATTGAACGAGTAAGAAAAAATAGAAGTTACTTTGTCTTCATGATTTTATGAAAAGTATAAAGCTTTTAAAGACAGAAAAAATGGTGTAAATGAGGGTCAGACTTTTTATCCAAATATAGCGAAGCAAAATTTTAAAATTTTCCAAACAAATTACATATAATAAGTAATATTTCAATGTTTTGAACTATCTCTAGAATGAAATGTAGTTTTTTTTACTTTTCCTTTTCTAACTTTTTGTATTTTTAATTTTAATTCATTAAAATTAATTTACTTTATTTGGAAAAAAAAGATTTTGAAATGTTTTGGAGTATTTCTGTTTTTGAGCTTTGCATAATAAATGAAAAAAAAGTAATTTTTTTAATGTTAATTCTAAATAGTTGAAAAATTGGAATACATCGCATTATTTGTAATTTTCGTCGAAAAAAAAATTACTAAAATTTTTGAGATTTCCTTTTATTTCGCTTTTTTTCGAAAAAAGTTCGTTATAAATAACACCTACGTGTTTATGATATAAGAGGAGAGCTTAGATTTCCGATAACCAAAGAAGATATTAATTTTGCTTTGCATTTTAATATTACTTTTAGATGTTCCTTCTTCACCGCGTAATTTAGTCTCTCAATCTCATAATGATATGGCATGCTTGTTACAATGGGATGCTCCACTGATAGACGGTGGAATGCCAATAAGTGAATATTTTATTCAAATGTTTTGCAACCAGTTACAAATATGGCAAAATGTTGGGCATACTAATGACACAAGTGCTATTGTAAGATTTATATTAAACTTTCAATCCAAATTTCTTTAATTAATGCTTGTCATATCTTTTGTATGATTGGTCTTTGAAGAATTTTTTTAATTGATTGAGAAATTTTCCCTCAAAAAGTGTTAAGATTAAGCTATTTTACTCATTCAAACAAACTTTTAAAAATAATGGTATAGTTTTAACTCTTTGGTCGCTTTTTATTTCAGAAAATTTAAATGTCAAAAGTTTAGAAAAGAGTGGTTTCAGATTCTTTATTTAAAAAATGTATAGTTTCAGTTCCATCAGGTCAAAATAGAGCGTTTTATAGATTATGCAGAACTGAAATAAAAGCCAAATTTTAAAATTTCAAAGCTCATGCTGAATCTAGGAAGCATCAAATGAATAAAAAGGGATAACGAAAGGCTATGAGGCAGAGCCAAGCGGGTCTCCGAACTTCCCCGCGCGGAGAGTGACTCCCTCTTCTTTGCGGCGAAGGTTTTAGCCCCGTTATCGGGGAATTGATAGAAAATTTGATGGTCCATATTCTGCAAATATATGCTTTATTTACAAAATCTTTATTATCTTCATTATCTTTTTGTAAATATGCACATCATTTACTTTTCAACATGATTTCAATAATATGAAATAATACTGAAAAAAATTTCGTTTCCATTGCGCGTTAATTTTTGTTAGGCAAAATAATAAAATTCTAAATCTTTTTGTTTCATGAAATACTTTTATATTCGATCATTGAAAAAATTGTTCCCCGACCCGCCCGGTCCCAGTGGAGAGAGCATCTCCCCCACCCGACCTAAAAACGCACACCCTACTGGGCTCTGCTATGAGGGTAGTCGTACACACAAAATCAATAAAATTTTTATTCGATAATTTTATGAAACATTACGGTAACGATATGTCTATTATGGGAAATTCTTTGTCCCTCCCTGGACAAAAGCCTCCCCCTGGACAAAATCCCTTCTCTCAGAGAAAGAGGACAGAACCCGCTTCTGTTCACAAAAACTTGATTTTAATATTAGAGTTAGTATTAATACAAGCCATAAACTTGATTTAATATTAGAGTTAGTATTAACACAAGCCATAAATTTGATTTTAATATTAGAGAAATACAAAAACTTGATTTAAATATTAGAATTAGTGTTAACAAAACACAAAAAGGACGTGTACAGACAAAAGCCCTACCTGACAAAATCTCTCCTTTCAGAATGAGATCGCCCCCTCCCCCCGCAAAATCGTAGCATAATTGAGCATTTATATTACATACCTTTGTTTTTTAGTACATATTTAAAAAAATTCACCTTAATTTTAAAATGATACAATGTTAAGCAAAATTCACTTTATTGAATTTAAAGGTAAGAAAGAATCTCCTCCTCATAAGAATCTTCTTGGGGAGGCTTTTGTCCGGGAGGGCTTTTGACAGGGGGCGTCTATTATACACATCATCAGTAAGGGGTTTCAAATATCCTAATATAACAGCAGCATATACAGCATTGAAAAGTTATATATATATATATATAAGGAATACTTTACATGCACATAAAAGAATGAAAATTACAGAACTGTGAAGATTATCACGTTGATTTATCCTCTTCAATGCACATTTGTTATATGATTAAAAAGTATATAATATTCTTTTGTAAAAACAATGGATCATTCACGAGGTTTTGTTTACACGTATCAGTCCTCTTGTGTCAAAAGAAATAAGAATAAACCATTGAGTAACTAGTGAAGACCAATAATGGTGTATAAAGGCTTTATTACATACGATGAGTAGTGATCACTCTATCCCCCCCTCATGTACGAATAAAAAGATCTGGCGTAACTTGTTCTATTCATTCAATTTTAGATCCTATTTGCGAGTCTATTTTCGTTAAAAACGTAACTTATTTGAAAGATATATGAAATGTTCTTTTGTTGTGATAATGAAACTGCTGAGTCCTCTTCTAACTATGGTAAATTTGAAGACTATCAAGCTCATGATATCTATAAATCCTACTTTTGGAGAAATGCATGGTGAGTTTATGAAAAGCCATAAATCTTCAAAATATTTATCTTCACGATCATGTGAAGGATTTAGCCAAAGTGTTGTTCAGATGATAAGAGACGAAATTGAAGAATCGGAAATCAACTCAATCCTAATAGAGAGTGTAGAATAAGAGGGGATTGAAAAATTCTCAGTTTTTGTTTTGACTCTATGATATATGAATGATTTTACTTTATTGTTAAAGTATAAAGTAGTAATGCGATCACAAATTCAAACAAGGTCATTCAACTTGATAAAATTCCTACGAATTTTCCAAGAATTCCTGAGAATGCAAGTGTAATATCGGATTATAATGGTGATGTGTTCATTGGACAAAAATTCCTTTATGATAAATTTTGAAAATCATAAATGTTCTTTCCTAAAAATTTTGAGAACATGAGTCCCTGATGTTAATTTACATTGATATTATTTGAGTTGGATTTGTTAAAGCTTTAGCGAATGCAATCCATTTCAACCTTTCATAGTTATTCATTTATACTTACTAAATAAATTTAATGAATCAAAATGGGTCTCCTTTATAGCTTTTGCACGAAATCATATATATATATATATATATTTTTTTTTATTCAAATATTTTAGGTATCCGATTTGGTTCCAAATACTTTGTATTTCTTCAGAGTTTTTGCCAAAAATGAACTCGGATTGTCATCGTGTGTTGTTTTGAAAGAACCATTTGTTTTATCATTACAGAGTAATAGTTTGCTTTTATAATTTCTTATTTTCTGTAAAATATGTTCACATTTTTAAAATACTTACTTTATTTTCTAGGATAGATTTAAGGAGTTTAAATAATTCTTGAGAAATATATATTATATTTAGATTGATATACTTTTTAATTACTTTAAACTATTTTTCTACTTTTGGGTCTAATTTGACGTATACACCCGGTGCTATGGAATAAATATTTTTAACTTGTTATACGTTTATCTTTATGTATGTAGAACACCGAAAATTGATATATAATACTTGAATAAAAAGGATTCTATTTTTTTTAGTTTCTGCTCCGAAAATAGAAAGTTTTGGATATGATTGGGTTACCTTGCAACTCCATAAATGCGTTAGTCTTGAATCAAATGTACCTTATCCTTCTCATTTTGTTGTTCAAGGAAAGCGAGAAAATTCTAAATCATTTGAAGACCTTGAAAAAGTTTGTGGTAATTTTTTTATATCTTTCCAAGAAGTTGAAAAATAGAACAAAATTCAGCGTGGTTGTTAATCTAATTTTATTTATTTATTTTATTTGTGACTAAAAATAAAGTATAATCTTAAAGAATTGTGACTTTATTCAAACAAAGTTTTGCATTTTTTATTTTCTTTAAATTTTCTCATGATTATCATTTTTCAGTAATTTGAGCTAAACTGCTTGTTCCAAAATTTCATATTTTCGGGGATCTTAATTCCTAAAATTCCGGCATGAGGCGCTAAGCCTGCCCTTTAACAATGCCGCAATTTCTTGTAATACACTATTTTTCAATCATCTAATTCTGTAATTATTTGAAAAACTTTCATAGTTTTTACTATATTTGTATCCTGATTCTTTTAACTCTTGTTCTTGCGTACTTATCACCATTATCATTTACCATTAAAACAAAAAACAAGGCTTTCCCCGGTGATGGTATAAACTAATTTTAAGATACAAGAGTGCTACTTTTCTATTAAATCGTTTTCCGAATACATTTCTTTTTTGTCGTTATTTTTGAATTTCTAGCCTCAAAGCGAAGCGTCACGTTATCCAACTTGCATAAAGCAACTGAGTACGAGTTTAGAGTTCTTCCTATTTATTCAGATGAAAGAGGAAATCCTTCTGCATCCGTTTTTATTGTTTTATCTAACGAAGCTGGTATTTTAATCATATTTTCAAATTTTTTTCTATGATTTAAGACTAAATATTTAAGTTGCACCCAAGCTGGACATTTTTCAAATATCTGACATAAACTGTAGAGAAATGGAAGCTTTTTGCATAGAAATACCTTACATTGGTTACCCAGAACCAACATGCAAGTGGACTAAGGATGGCTATGATTTGTCTTCTTTAGATAACTCATCTAGCTCTCTTGAATTCTCACAAGGAAACAGCAGAGCCACTTTAAGGTGCAAACGTGCACATTTCATCAATTCAGGAAAGTATTCACTCACTTTAGAGAATGACAAAGGCAGAGATAGCGCTTCTATTGATGTTTTTGTTTTTGGTAAGAGCAGCATATGTATTAGAGCTCACTTTTTTTAAGTGCACATCGACACTCCTCATCCACACAATATTAAAAGCATGCATGTTATTTTCTAATTATATTTTACACTTCACTACAATTTGTTACTCAAAATGGTGAGTTATCTTGTGTTCCATCATCATCATCATCGCTAACCTAATATCTGCGAAATCTAGTAAACTTATCATTGCGACCAGCTATACACGCTAAGAAATTTATACCACCTGAAATTCATTTAACACCCAAACAATGTAATCAATCAATAAGTTAAAATGATAATCAATACTAACCATTGATGGCTAGTTGGTTGAAGCTCACAACTAACAACAACTAGACGGGAGTTTAATACTCACCAATTGAACATCCAATAATTCTCAAAGTGCAATTTGGACACAAAATGTGAAGCTGATTTCGCTTTAATAGACGAATCCGATCTTTCACAAGAATGAAGGTTGGAATGCCTACGAAGTATTTCGTATGTTAGATAGTAATATAGCTAATGATAATAATCTAAGTAGATTTACGATGTTTCGGAATCGAAGAATTAGCACTGAATGAAGCACTGAATGAAGATGATGGAATAAAATAGGGCCTACGATTTTGAATTGGTATATATACCTAACTATTTATGCACAATTATAATAAGTATATTTAGTAATAAAATTATGAAAATTTGGAATATCAAAATGAATGTAAAATTTTCCAACAATTCTTTTTTCTTTTGTAAAATCTTTAAATAGTTATTCAAATAAAATTTTTAATGTTCTTATCTCCTTTGTAATGAATAATGATTATTTTGGAATTTAGGTAAACCGACAAAGCCAAATGAACCATTCGGCGTTAGTGCATGTTCCGAAGATGAGTATAAACTTGAATGGCGCTATCCTGAATATGCTTCTACTAAAAGTTCGTTATCTTTTGAAATTCAAGAAAAGGATGATAGTCAAGAGGATTGGAGTTTTTTAACAGACAGTAAAGAAACCGATATCAAACTTCCTAAGTAAGATTTTGGTAGATCTTAACTGTATTAAATCTTTTGCAGATATTTATTTTAGCATAAAATTATTTTGTAATTAAAAATTTAGAAAAAAATGAGTTTATATTTTTAAGGAAAAGTGGAAATTTTAAATTTCGAGTCAGAGCTTGCAACGAATATGGATTTTCTGAATTTTTGGAAATGGAAGACTACGCTAATTTGAAGGTTTCCCAAGGTAGAGTTTTAATTCTTTCTGTTAATGTACAGTGCTTAAAAATGTTATCTAAGAAGTTAATCTGATTGCTCCAAGAAAATTAAGTGTGGTTAGTTGTGAAAGAGACTTTGTAGAGTTATCTTGGAATAAGCCACCACTATCCAAGAATAACAACTCAAACAAGTTTTTGATTGATTGCAAGAGTGTTAGTTCTAGCCAATGGAAAAAGGTTTTAGACGTTCCTGGACATCTCTCAACCTCTCTCATCAAAAACCTGACTAGAGATCAAATGCACTACTTTAGAATTTATTACGGAAGTGAAGTGGGAAATGAAAAGAATGCATCTGCTCAACTTGGTCCTGTCTACATTGGAAATGTTCCAAGTATTTTCTTTTTATCACGAGTCCCAGAGCTTCTGCATTTAAATCACGTATTCAATAAAACTCCAAAACAGCACAAAGTTAAACTATTTTTCACAAAGCCGCTTTTCACTGATTCAAATTAAACCGAAATTTAATTGTACAAACTCACCGAAAAGTTTATGTAACTTTGGTTAATTTTTTTTCTTTGTAGTGATTTAATATTTTTATCTCTAAAATTTTCTTTGTTCTATTTTTCTTATGTTAAGAATTATCTTTCTTTTTTTTTGTTTTTTGTTAACGAATGAAGTCAACGATTTTTACAAAAGTTGCACTGATTAAACAATTAGTACGCTTTCTAGATTTTCTAAATCAGGAATATAATTTTTCTTAATTTATATAAAATTTTATCTATTTAAAGTTATATTTTAAAAACATGAAGCTAATTTAATTCATGCAACTTTATATTTTCATTTTTAGTAGTAGTATAAGCAAAATATCAATTGACTAAATATACTTTTACGTGATTTTTAAATTAAAAATCTTCTTATCTACTAATGTGGAATTCTATTTTCTTTTCAGTAATGATGAATATAGTATCCCAAACACTTATAAAAAAGAAACTTTTTCTTGTGCCTTGTCAACTAATGTTTTGTTTTTCATACCTTTGTGAATTAGTTACTTCGATGTATTAAAGACTTTTTTAAGTATTTGCCACAAATCTTTATATTTTCTTAAACTTTCCTTCAAACCGTAATTAATATAAATAACACTTTTCAAGCATATTAATTAATATGAAAAAGAAATGTGTTGAAATATTTTTTAATGCTTTCATTCAATATGATGAAATAAATTTACGGTTAAGATCGCAAAACAACTGATTTATAACTTATTTTCTTTAATGAAATGTTATTTTTGTTAAAAGGAAGTGCTGTGTTTTCACTTCTTCGATACAATATAAGCAGACATTTTTTTCTTTTAGAAGCTCCAAGAATTAACAAAATGTTTCAAAGAGACTTGAAATTACATTTGAAAGCTCCAGTAGAAATCGTTATACCTTATACTGGATTTCCAAAACCAGAAGTTTCATGGATGATCAATGCGAGAGAAGTTTCTCAATTTGGTGAGCATAAAATCACCTGTAAATCCGATAAATTAATTTTATGCATCCAAAAATCTAAAAGAAAACATGGAGGTTTGCATTGTGTTCGTTTAAAAAATTGTGCTGGAATTGATTCGACATCTTTCAATCTTAAAATTTTAAGTATTTTTTTATTTTATTTCCATATATTTTATAAGGAAAAAAGAATTATGATTTTTTATCCTTTTATACCGTGTTAATATTTGTCCATTCAAATAATTGAACTATTTTTAGGGAAAGTTTTCAAAAATAAATGAAAAAAAAGATAGATAAGGAAAATTATAATTTTTAATTATACTAAATAGTGGAAAATGTATTTTACCTAATTAACTATAGTAATAGTAAAATTTCTATAAATTAAGTTAAATATTACTAATTATTTAGATATCAAAGGATATTCACTTACACATTTTCTTGTAACTTTTATCTTAAACAAATTGATGTTGTTTATTTTTTATTTTATATATTAAAGAATTAAATCTTCTTTAGTTAATCATATTTCACTATTCTCTACTTTTTTCCCTTTTGATAGAATATTTTGCAATAGCTTTAACCTAAGAAAGATGGAATAGGACTTTTGTGGCAAGACAAATCTTCACCCTCACTTTATCTAAGCCACATTAAAGCTAATATGTATTTTAGCATTTTTTGTGGGATGAAACAAATAAATACGAAAAACTAATGAAAGCACCCAAACTAACGCCATCAAAATTGTTTGAAATATTTGAAAAGTGTATTTTTACACATCACTTTAATCCATTCTATATTTTGTCTTATCTCATAGTAATTATATACACATAAAATTATAAGGATAATAAGTAATTCTTGAAGACTAAATTTTTGAAGCTTTATTAACTTAATGGAGATCATTTGAAAATATTTTTTGATTTCCGGTTCCATTTATGTAAGCAGTTGATTTCAATCTCCTCTCAAATCACATAATGCTTCTGTTTATTTTAATGGAGGTTTCTGCGAATAGAGATTTTTGAAATATAAATATTTTTCTGTTAAAGAATTGAAGATAAAATTATTGCTTTTATTTAAGAAATATTTCTATTTTCTATTAAAAATTAACTTTAACAAGCATGTTCTCTTATGTCATAAGAACTAGAATTAGAAAAGTCCTTGGTATTTTTCATTAGAAATGTAAGATCCGTTCTGTGAATTAAGCGCTAGATCTCAAAAATTTTATTCTTTTTTTGATTAACACATCGAAAAATATTATTTATTAAAAATTTATGTTAAATTTATTGAAGTTTGCTTGTGAAAATAAAAATAACAATGAACAAAAAGAAAATTGAATGGTTTGTCAAATAATTGCTTCGTTAAAATTGCTATTATACTAAATATCAAGATTTTCCTCGTTGTGAGGACATTTAAAACAAAACATTATCACATACGTAAAAAACTTTACTAGTTCAAATACTTTTCCCTTAGGTTAATTTAATAATTAAATTATGTATAAATTGGTTAAAATGGCTGCCCACTAATTGTATTTTTGGTATTTACTAATTTTTCAGAACCTTATGAAAAACGTGTCATATAAGTGTAAAAATTATTGCAAAAAGTACAACTAAGATTTATTTTATTCAGAATGTTTATCTCTATTATAACTGTATTGGATACACGCATCCGCTTTTTACATCCGCTTTACTTCCTCATCTGCGGATTTTTTTCATGTTAACATCCACATCCGCAATTTAAAATCTTTACATTATAGCTGCTTTTCTAATTTTTACATTATAGCTACTTTTCTCGATCCGAGATTCAAAAGTAAATTTTTCATCAATTTTGAAACAACAAATAAAGTAAAAACTTTCATTTTGAATTTATATGAACAGAATAAGATTGATAAATAGTAGCATAGAAGTAAAAACCTGGAAAAAAATGAAGAAAAGTGCTAATGAAGTTTATACCTCTTTGAAAGAAGCTATGGACTCTATTCTAAACTCTAGTAGGGAAGAAGAAAACGAGAAAGAAAATGAAGATAATGAAGCTTTAATGAAGAAATAACGAAGTATCAAAAAGAAAAAAGAATTGATTCGTATAATTGCTTAGATTGGTGGAAAACTAAAAAAAGAAGAATTTCTATTTTTATCAAAAATTGCATGTCATCATAACCTTACCTGTTTTTCTAGCACTGTTCAAAGCAAGCAGCTCTTTAGCAGCGCCGGAAATATTTATACTGACAAAAGAAAGAGATTACTAGGTGATAAAGTAGAAAATTTTTTATAATTATTCTGATTTTGGTTTTTTTACATTGGTGGATTAAAAAAACAGTATAAAATGTAAAAAAAGGGATAAAAATAGTAAGATAAAATAAAAAACATAATTTTAAAAAAATATTTTATATCCCCATAAAAATTTATTTTGGATATCCGCATCCGCTAGGATGTTAAATCTAATATCCGCATCCACGGATGTAAAAAAATTCACATCCAATACATCTCTAATCTCTATGCGTTAATGAATAAGATAGATATGCAATATATTTATTTTTTACATATTTTTAGCAATACCCATTTCTCCACAACTTCCTGTTAAATTTGTCAAGAAAATGAATTCGCTGCTCCACATTTCTTGGAATGATGCTAACAATAAAGAAGACATTCCAAACATGTAAGAAGTTTTCTTTCAAATTCGCAATACTTAAAATTCCAATTATTATTATTATTGTAGAATGTATAGGGTTGAGTATAAGCAAGAGAATGACGTTGAATGGTCAATACTTGAAGACTCTATAAACAAGCCATGTGTTTCTTCTGCAATACTGAAAAACAGTGAGAACTATGATTTTCAAGTCTCTGCTTTCAATCAAGTTGGATATTCCGCTCCACTCTGCTTTGCCTATCGAGTTGACTGTTACGAAGAAAATAGAAGTAAGTAAAAGGATGTTTCACTTCAATTAGAGTTTTTTTTGTAAAATTCACGGATTTTAATTCAATTGATATATTTTTGAAATTCCAATGAGATAACTAAATTTAATCTCATACTAAATCAATGTGGAAAAAAAGAATATAAAGAAAAAAGCTAGATGATAGTTTAAGAACAATTTATCTCGTTAGAGAGTGAATTACTTTGCTATTAAGATACTTAGCTTATGGTTTTATTTTTAATATTGAAAACATTTTTTATAAATATTTTTTTTAATTTTCAATTATCTCATTAAACCCATCATGTGTATTCGCATATCAAGCGACATTGTCAATCTAATTTTTATAAGGTGGGATCGTATGTATGACATTGTCAATCTAATTTTTATAAGGTGGGATCGTATTCATGACATTGTCAATCTAATTTTTATAAGGTGGGATCGTATGCATGACATTGTCAATCTAATTTTTATAAGGTGGGATCGTATGCATGACATTGTCAATCTAATTTTTATAAGGTGGGATCGTATGCATGACATTGTCAATCTAATTTTTATAAGGTGGGATCGTATGCATGACATTGTCAATCTAATTTTTATAAGTTGGGATCGTATGCATGACATTGTCAATCTAATTTTTTTAAGGTGGGATCGAATGCATGACATTGTCAATCTAATTTTTATAAGGTGGGATCGTATGCATGACATTGTCAATCTAATTTTTATAAGGTGGAATCGTATGCATGACATTGTCAATCTAATTTTTTTAAGGTGGGATCGTATGAATGACATTGTCAATCTAATTTTTATAAGGTGGGATCGTATGCATGACATTGGCAATCTAATTTTTATAAGGTGGGATCGTATGCATGACATTGGCAATCTAATTTTTATAAGGTGGGATCGTATGCATGACATTGGCAATCTAATTTTTATAAGGTGGAATCGTATGCGATTTAAGAATTCTTACATCTGCGATTTATTCAATATTTTATTTACTTTTCTGAAAAGAACGAATTTTTAATCAAGAAATACTTTGAGAGGTAGCATAGAGATGAAAACCGTAAAATCAAACAATTTGTATTGATAATATATACATTAGAGCGTGATATGCAATATGATGCGCAATAGTTCTTGGCTCTCTATTTTCTATGGTCATATAACACGTGTTCCAGTAGATCCCTTAAAACGCGAATCATTTATAACACAGGTTTTTGTCCTGGACGTTATAAAGAATATAGTATGTAATTGAATATTTTTATCTTAAAAGCTACTGGATTAAAAAATGTAACTTGTCTCAAACGAGAAACTAACTTGATTCACGAATTACGTAATAAAATTTGGTTAAAAGTTTTAAGGATAGCTGATAAGCGACATCGCTTGTTACACCATTACAAAATTGCAGAAAAAATTCACGAGTTTTGTCAATAAATTTTCCAATTTGCTTATTCACATATTTTTTTTTATATTGTTTTAGATGTACCTTTACCACCAAGTGAGCCCACGTTGGTGAAACAAGAGAATTTCAAGATTGTTATTGAGTGGGAATGTGTACAAGATGTGAAGCGGAGTCCTGTTCTCGCTTTTGAGATAGAGAAAAGAGAAATTCATGCTTTCCATTGGCTAATGCTCGCTCGAGTTCCTCATGATGTAAGCTAACTAAGTAGCACTTATATTTTTATGTGTACTATGATATTACGTCTAAAGAAATTGGCTCTCTTTATTTTGAAGGGAGAATATATGGTTATTCAACTTAAAACACTTTTAGATCTTTGTTTTACATGAATTTTGTCTAAATTTAATACATATAACATATGGTCAAATAAATGATTATACTCTAATAAATCAATCTGAAGCCAATCAATCAATCAATCAATCATTCGTAAGCACATTATTGGAATAGGTCAAAACTATGATTTTTCAATAAAATTTCATTTACTTGCTATTTTTAGTAACTTTTTTTGGATATTACTATTTCTGGTTATAATGAAATAATTTTACTTCCACTTTCAAATTCTTTGGAGCATAATTTTCCTAAGCTTCTGTGAATTATGAAGAAAGATGTCAGCCAAAATATACATGCCTTTCTAGCTTTACAAAAGCATTCTTTCAACTGCTTAGAAGATCAAATAATCACATACATTTTCTCTTTTATTAATATTTTAGTATTTTTAAAAATAAAAAATTTAATTTTTAAGAAAAAAACATATATCGTTTAAACCTATTGTGTACATTTTTTTTCATCATCTCTTTAAATTGTCCATTTCATGCTAATTTCTATTTTTTGTTAAAAATTAACGCAATACTTCTGAACCCTTTTACTTTCTTTATAATATGTGAAAAGCTTTTATGGACAATGGACTTATTAATAGACAAATATCGAAAATACACCAAAATTCCCTATTTTTGAAGCAAAACTGTTCAAAATTTAATAATATGTAAACTTAAAGGGATACACATTAAAAAATATAGATTGACCAACTTAAAAATGACAAAACTAAGCTTGAATAAAGAGAACTAAGATAACATGGTGTAACTCAACATTTTAAATTTTGGAAGTGTTTTGTACTACAATGGCATATCTTTGAAAGTTAAGAATTACGGATGTACTGATAGGCAGGCATTTATTGCTCAATTTTTTTTATCATGGTGATACTAATTAAATACATTCTGAAGAGATTCATAATTTTATTTATTTATAATGCACACATTACTGGTTAAAAATAAGTGTGTACAGTTATGGAGATGCATTTCAAACAAATTCTAAGCGTGATGTATTCATTATAATTTGTAAGAAAACTATTATAAATCTTTTGGAATCTATCGATATTATCATTAATTAGTATAGCAAATCAAGAGGTAAACAGTTCGGGTGTTTCGAAGAAAGGAATTCAAGAGAAGTTTTTGGAAAGTAGTTCATTTAATTAAGAATGTCCAAATCTATATTATGTTTTGGAATAAAATGTTATATTCTTTGTAGGTATGGCGATTCATCACGTTTTTGAGAGGTAGAGGTTAGGAGAAAAAATTTAAATTGATTCTTTAATATAATGAGATACACTTTCAAACTTTTCCTTAACTTTTCTTATCCCATTGTTACCTATTTATTGAGCACAAGAAATAAATCATGATACTTTTAAACGCCAAATTAATTAAATAAAAATTGCGCGATTTATATTAATTATTTGAATATTTTTGCAGATTTTTTCATTTCAAGACCAAGACGTCGATGAATGTGAGCATTATTCCTATAGAGTTAAAGCGATCAATGCTTTTGGAGCGAGCAATCCTAGCTGTGCTTCATTCAGTGCTAATTCTTCGATTCCGAAACATCGTAAATCTACTTAGATTATTATCATTAGCTATATTACTATCTAACATACGAAATACTTCGTAGGCATTCCAACCTTCATTCTTGGAGACTTCAATCAAGAAGTTTTTTCGGTTAAGCGTGGCGAAGACTTAGACATCAAGTTTAACATTCTGTATACTTATAATTTCGAAGTTGTTTGGTACAAAGATGGCCGCCCTCTTCTCTACTCGCAACGCTTCCATTGCTTCCACGACAGAACTCACATCCATGCTAAGATATGCTCTTCTCAGATTTGTGATGCTGGTTTATACTCTGTTGTGATGAAAAGTCAATTTGCCTATAATCACACGCTTGTTAAAGTGGAAGTTTTAGGTTTTCTTTTTCTATTACTAATTTTTTCTATATTTTTTTACTTATACCAAATATCTCTCAGGGATCCTTAATTTTCGGCAAATATTCTGGGAGAATTTGTGTTTTAATTCAATGTCAAACACTTCAAAGTCAATTCTATAATATATTTTATATCTTGCTTGTCCAAATATTTTACCCAATAAAAAGCAGTTCGCAAATATATTTTAAGCTTCAATCATTAATCTCAAAGCTACCCATCTTAGCATAATTTCTTGAAAGTGGCTGTGATCTGTTTATCATCATAGTGTTGAAAATTTATTCTTCCTTTATTATTTTTTGTATGAATCAAATTTTGCATATGACATATCAGCATTATTTTATCTACATATAATATACAAAATAAAATAAAGAAGTGAACACTAAAATAAATAATTTATTGAGCACTTAAAATTTTAAAAATGTAAATTTTAAAGCTTATCTATCATCAAATCGAAAGAAAAGCATTTGTTTTAATCCTCCGTCACTCTCTGCCTCAAGCTACATCGTTCTCTCCCGCTTACCCATAATCACTTTGTGCCTGAAAAGCCGACTGTAGGCGAAAATTTACATTTTAAGTGCTCAATCAATTATTTATTTTAGTGTTCACCTCTTTATTTCATCACTAATTTAATGGGCCGCCTTTAGCACCAGATAAAATAAAACTTTAAAATATTTTAAATATTTTTCATCACAGAAATTTGGGAGTATAAATTGTGTGCTTAAAAAGACTTTGTGTTTAGAAATATATTTTAAGTCCTTTTTAAAATATGTTAGTTAGTTAAGTAATTATTATTTATTAGTTGATTAAATAATAATTTGACGGATGAAGCTTGTCTTACTTTGTTTTCTCCAGCTGCGAAATCTACACATCAGATAAAAATATTGCAAATATTTTGTTATTTCTTTTTTTACTAATGTATTTCATTTCACTTCAATAAATTCATTTCCACTTCTTTTGGTAGTTAAATGGTAGGTTCGATAGTGAGTTAGACAGTTTCTTTTGGTAAAAATTTCTAGCTTATAAGTGTAGAATAATATATAAAGACTCTACTCATACTTGCTCGTTAGTAAGACTCATATTAGTTATTATGACTGCCAAAATATCAAAGTAAAGAATTATAAAAAAAATTATAATATTAATAATATACTTTATACTCAAGGTCTTGGGTTCGATCCTCCATCACGTCTGATTTCCTTATAGTTCGATACAAGCGGCGCAATTGTGTCTTCTCGATGAAAACACGATATGGTACCTCTATGGTACTTTTAATAAAAGTTCATTTTTTACATTCAGTTAAAAATCCATGCAAATATGAGGCTTTATTGTAAACTATAAAGAAACATAAAACTTTGTATTACTTACATTCAGTTAAGAGTTATAGAAAATGCATTTTCAAGAGTTTTAGTCCAAGCTGTTCGCTATGCTGAAGTTAAAACTTAAACTTCCTATTTAACTTTTAATTTTTAAAAGTAAATATAAGGTAATAGATTTATAGCAAACTGCACCTTAGGTAAATTGTCTAGTCATAAAAAAGTATAATAATTTTGAGTTGAGATTTTTTGGGAGGGCGAAATTCTTATTGGTGAGATTTACATATTGCTATTTTTTTATATAAGTATCAGCTCTTTTTCAAGCCGTATTTTTCCCATTTTTGCAAATATACCCGTGCTGAATCCATTTATTTAGATAAGCCAAGTCCTCCCATTGGTCCTGTTAACTTTGAAATCTTATCTTCAAGCTCAATTCAACTTGCCTGGAAAAAACCTAAACATGATGGCGGATCAGAAATTATAAGTAATGCCAATATTAAGTTTGTTTATTTTACACATAAATTATTTACTAGGAAAGAAAATACTCATTAACATACTTTCAAGATAAGGTAAATAAACACAATTTAATAAGAATAAATAGAATATGCAAATCACAAAATTGTTTCATATAAAATGTTTTCAAAAGGAAAAAATTTTTTTTACCTATTTGTATTTTGGGGTAAGCGTTCTTTGTGTGTGTGTGTGCTAGATTACGTGAGTATGTAAACGATTTTATCTACATCTTATCCAATTTTATTCAATTGTTTGTCAATAAATTCTATTATAAATATCCAAATGATGCAATAGAAATGGGAGATGTTCATTAGAGTTACAAATCAAAAGAGTTTTTTTTATGTAAGGATAGGTAGGTAAGTAAAACTTTTGAATTTTAGTATATTTTGTCTTTTGATTTTTTTTAATATTTTGTCACTCTTTTGATTTGTCACTCTTTTAATAATAACCCAATAAATATATATAATGAATCATAAAATTCTTTGACATTTTGAATTTATTTATGTATATATTTATGTATTTTTAAAAGTTTTGCTTTTTAGTTCCTGAAAGCATGTTTTTATTTTGCTCTTGTCTAAATTGTCATCTACTGCGTTATTCAATTAGCATATAATAATTATTTTTTATTTCAGATTATCTTATAGAGATTTACGATTACTCAACAAAAAAATGGAAGTCAATAAATCAATTTATTAAAAGTACAATTACAGTGCTAGAAAATTTAGAAGCATCTCAAAAATTATTCTTCAAAGTTTCTGCAGAAAATATGTACGGAGTTAGTGTGCCTCTTTATAGCAAAGAAATGTATATTGCTTCTGACTTATCAGGTGATGATATGAATTTCAATCAAGCAACCCTAGTATAATCTATATATAAATAATTAGAACTTCCTAATCCTCCTCAAAATGTCAAGATTAAAGACTTTGGCGAGAATTATGTATCTTTATCGTGGATTCCTCCACCATTATTTCAAAATGAAAGAATCATTGGTAGAAAATCTTTTCAGGACATTTATCTAAATATCAACATTTATTTCTTTCAGCCTACAAAATTGAACAAAGATCAGAGTGTGAGTTTAGTTGGAGTTCTATTACAACAAAACGTGTCAAAGATCTCTTTTATGTTGTCACAGGATTGAGGAATGACATTAAATATCAGTTTAGAGTTAGTTCGCAAAATACTTTTGGAACCTCCATCCCTTCCAAGCCAACAATATTTTTGTATCCAGAAACAAAACCAGGTGGATCATTTATCTGTTTGTTTTTTAATATGCTCTATTATATCCTTTATCTTGAGTTATTTCAAATTTTAATTGTATGTAGTTATTCGATGATGTTTTCTTTTTTCACAATTTTTTGGTGCAAATCATTACAATAACAAACATTTAAAATCTTTTTTGGCTAATAAATATATAATATAGGTTATTAGTTAAAGAGAAAATATGTTAAAACACTGGTGTAAATTTAGTATATATTTAAAAGGTTGGCTAATGCTAATTATTTGAGATTTTACGTTAAATCACCTGAAATTGTTATCTACATGTCCTCAAAGTGCAGCAAAAAGTATACATTATATTATTTAATCATTTTTATAAATATCAATTCTTAAAAAAATTACATAAAATTTAATAACCAAGTGTAAAATCTTCCAATGAAAAAGATGTTATTTATGATTTAATCTACATAATCAATTACAACACATTATTTTTTACCAAAAATATTATATTTATGCAAAAATATCGAAAAAACTAGTTTTTGACAAGTTTTTAGTTCTGAAAAAAATATATATCGAAACTAAGTACTTGTTCATTTTTAGCGATTTTTCAGCTGGTTGAGCTTAACTTTTGGCTTTAGAAAAGCAAATTTCTAAAGTATATACTTATAGATTGCATAATATACAATTTGATCCTTCAAGACGACATTAGAAGAATCGAGTAAAAGGGTATGTAAAATAAAAAAAACATAATGACAGCAAATCAACATACTTTATTGTCATATTTGCTCACAACCTTATATTTTTGAAAAGTTTGTTTTAATTTTAAATTGACAAAAAAAATCTCTTGTGTATCTTTAAAAACTACTTGTTGGAGAAATAGTGCTGACTAAAACTTTTTATATTTTAATAAATAAAAATATTTTTGACATAGAATCGCGCATTTAAACCGTGTCTATATGTTTGTCTTATTCATCTGAATTTTTGCATATATTATTGCTATCAATGAAGTATGGCAAGAAAAAATTCTAAAACTGTTAACCCTACTTATAAATCTAGATTTTCCTAATCAACCTAAAAATCTAAGAATTGAACGGGTTTTGGACGACAGTGTGCTTTTGAAATGGGAAGAAGAAGTGAGTGGTAATCACAAAGATTTCGACGACTACAACAAAACAGGATATCAAATATACAAAAAAGTTGTTGGAAAGGTAATCACCTCTTTAATTCTTTCTTTCTTGTTAATATCTTTTCTTTGCTCTAATAAACAGTAGTTCTGAGCTGTAAGGAGTACCTTCTTAAAGTTGAATTTCACAAATATATTAAGTACATAACAACATAACTGCTAATCACATCACATTTGTTTAAATTTAACAAAGAATCTTATTTAGATGAAAGAATACACTTTTTTGCAAGTTTTGGCTTCATCCAAAAATGAAGTCTATCTGCCATTTAGATTATATAATGGAGTAACCCTTATTACGAAGGATAAAATGTCAACTTCTCATTAAAATGATTTTTTCATGTTGCATATATTTTTAAAACTAAATTTCGAAAAGCAAACAATTTTGTTAAGCAAGATCCGTATATCGTGATAAACTTTTTTTTTTCATTTTTAATAATTTTTTGTTACAGATTTAACCTCATGCTGTTCTATTTGTTTATTAAAAAATACGTAATGTATAAGGAAATAAATAAAGAAACAAACGTTTTATTGAACAACAATATATCTCAAGTTCAACCAGAACTCATCAAGTAAGGAAGTAAAGCGTTTGAAGTACATAAACTAATTCACACTCGACACATCACCCTATTGTTTTCTACATGCCCTCAAGCAATAGCCCCTAACCTCATTTCACTTCAACTTCTAATGCCATGTTTTTTGTTAAAGAATCCTTATTGAACTTGAAATATATTTTTGTTCAATAAAACTTTGTTATTTTTTATCTTATTTTTTAAACTTTAAAGTGTGTTAAGATTCATTCTTAATTGATACTGAAAAATTTCAGTTTTGTAAGGAATTAAATTTTTAAAAATCTTTTTTTAATTGAAATTTTTTTTTATTCTCTTGCCATATTTTTATGGTAGAGCAAAATGTCAAGAGAAAAGAAAAAAAGCTTAAAACTCGGTTTTAATATTGAGTGTCTTTTTTAACTGAAGTAGATATATAACATAAATTTCATTATTTCACAATAGGTTTTTATATAAACACTTATTTGTATTCCTGCGTTTATTTGATCCTTTATTTTATCTCTATTTGGAGTGGTCACCTTTGACACAAGTGCAGGTTACCTTCTTGTGAATGACTTGTGAATGTCTTCCAGATAATTGCATCTTTTTTTCAATTTTTTATGCACCTAGGGTAAAAAAATTTGAAAAAATTTTGTAAGCTAATTTTTCAAAAATTTAAACCTCATCTTTTTTTCATGTTTTATATCTTTTAATTTGTAAAGAATTTTATACTGAATAAGAATATGCAAACAAAAATTAAATTTTCATATTTTTATTTGACTAAATAAAATCAGCGTATTCAAATCTACCATAAAATTTTTTAACATTTTGAGAAATTTTTGTTTGACTCTTTTTATATTTGACACCTTGATTCAACGAGGCTCAGACATCGGTTTTCTATAATGATGAAAAATATTTTTTTTTCTTTTAGGAAACCTTGAATCTAAGTTTCATTGATTTTGAGGGGACCTAAAATTCCAGTACCAATGGTCTTTGAGGGCAAGAATTATTTAAGGTTCCCAGAATCCGATCTGCCTAGTGCGAAGCAAGAGACGAATCGTGGAACCCACTCGTTTTTTATATGTTTTAAAACTAATTAATATTTATTTTTTAAAGTGCTTAAATTTGTTAAAAAGCTCCAATTGTTATTCCTACTATAAGAGATATTAGTAAAGTAAGTAATGTTAGTAAATAACTTTTAATTTTAGGTGGTTGATGTGAAAAACAAAACAAGAAGTAGACTCAGGAAGCTTTTATTAACAAAATTAGTCTAAAACTTACAAAAAGCAACTTACTTCTCCATTATTTAACAAAGTTGATGTAGCCAGTAGATTAGAGCAAAAAAAAGTAAATAAATAAAAAAGTGAAATAATATAACATTCACCCCTTTCTCAGAAAAAGGTTCCAATAAGTCTAACGGTTTTGATAAGACTACAAGTTTAACCGATCCGGAGCACGGCGAATACGATTTGATCTCCTAACTTGATTTGAAGAATCAGTTACATCCTCTGATGCTTCTTTGTCGCTCACATCATTATCAGTATCCTTCTCCGGATTAGAGGAAATAACTTCCATATCATTTGTCAAAATTTTCGAAATAGTACATAAGCCTTCGTGCGAATTTTTATCTTCACCTGCTGGAGCTAGATTACGGATAAAAACGGTTTGCTCTCTTCCATCACTATGCCTGATGAAAGCATATTCCGGGTTTGCATGAAGCAGTTCTACTTCATCAACAAGATGATCGCTTTTCCTGCTATGGATGCTTCTCCTGAGCAAAACAGGGCCAGGAGAAAGAAGCCAAAATTGGAGAGATTGTCCCGTACAAGTAGGTCTAGGATGCTTAAAGAAACGTTCATGAGGTGTAGCATTGATAGAGGTATTGAGCAGTATACGAATAGAATGTAGAGCATCCAATAGTACTTCTTGCCATTGAGAAAAATCATACCCCTTTTCCTTGAGACACAGTAAAATTGTCTTCCAAACAGTGGCATTATACTTCTCGACTAATCCATTACCTTGTGGGTTATAGCTAGATGTTCTGCTAATAGAGATTCCTTTATAAATAAGAAAAGCTTGTAACTCTGAAGACATAAAGGCACTTCCTCTGTCACTGTGAATATACAAAGGTATTCCAAATGTAGCGAAGAGTTGAGAGAGACATTCAATAACTGTAGAGGCACTAACATCAAGACACGGAAAAACAAAAGGGAAACGACGATATTCGTCAACAATATTTAAGAAGTACTTGTTTTTGTTGTTTGACTCTATAGTGGACCTTTGTTGTCTTCACCAGGCTTATTAACAATATCGAAATCATAACACGAACGTTCAACACGCCAACGCATTATTTTATCATTTTTAATTTTGTTTGAACTTGAACATGTCGACAACAGACTTCTGATCAGTCTTAAGAGTAAAATGTCTTCCCGTTAAATAGTGCTTCCAGTGTTTGATTGCTTCGACTATGGCTTGAGCTTCTTTTTCAATCGATGGATGCCTCTCTTCAACTCTCTGCAAAGCTCGTGAAAAAATTCCACGGGACGACCCCCTTGATTGAGCTTGGCAGCAATCGCAAAATCTGACGCATCCGTTTCCACTTCGAAAGGGATTTTGTCATCTATAGCACAAACAACAGAGTCTTTTATCTCTGTTTTTATCTGCTTCCTCAGCTTCCTTAGATAGAGGAAAGGTCGAGGCAGAAGTCAATGCGTGTATTTTGCGAGAAAAATCCTTTATCCATTTGGAATAGTAAGAAAACATTCCTACAACTTTACGAAGGCCTTTCAAATTTTTAGGTAACGGTAACTCTTGTAAAGGACGTAAACGATTTAGATTAGGACTTATTAATACCATCTTTTATAACATGCCCAAAAATGTCTATCGAACGTTTTGAAAGAGAGCATTTCTCTTCATTGAATATAATGTATCGGAGTCGAGCAGAAGCCAGAAACTTGTCAAGATTGATGCCATGATCTTTTTCGTCTTTTTTACTTAGAATGTCTTCTTTTATAATCGAACAATAGTACGTTGAAAACAAGCAACGCGATTCGTTACACCAAAAGGTATGCATGTAAATTGATACAATGATCTTCCAGCTTGAAAAGTAGTACATTCTTTTTCATCGTCCGAATTCGTATCTGATGATGAGCATTTTTCAAGTCGATAGTGCTGAAAACGCGATATTGTGCAATAGTGTTGATTGTGTCATCAATTCTAGGTAGAGGATAGGCGTCTGGAATCGTGTACTTATTGATGGTTTGAGAATAATCAATTACCATTCACTTCTTTTTGTTGTCACCTGTAATGATCAAAACGTGAGCTCAATGACTCCTTCCTTGAGTAAGCGATTTGTTTCTTCCTTAATGAATTTTTGTTCTTCTTTGCTTAACCTCCGGGACTTTGTGGCTATTGGCTTTATGTTAGAAGGAAGATTACCAAAAAGTTTAAGTACATCAGCTTTATTGAAGTTAGTCCACAATGAAGGATTGGATTGCGTCCTTTATGCAAAAACACAACACTTGAATGTAATTTTTGGAAGTCTAATCCAAGAATTAATTCGGAACATAAATCTGGGAAAACATTAACTTTAAGATTTTCATAGTTATGTCCATTAAGACAAAAGTTAAGAAGACAATATCCTGTTGTTTTAGCTTGAAGTTAGGATTGTGCCATTGAAATCTTTCTTGTTTCATGATATACGTGAATTTTAAGAGAATCGACGAGTTTTGGATGAATAAAAGTTTCGGAACTACATGAATCGAGTAATGCAGGGAGTGATATGTTGTTGATAGTCAATCGAATACTGGAGCTTTCCAAAGGTGGAGGGACCAAAGAAGTAGCTAACAAAATAGAGGCCTTGGCCATAGCAGCTACTAGGACATTAGGCTTAGTCTTTTGAATACGTGATTTGCAAACTTTAGCAAAATGCCCCCTTTTTTTACAATTATTGCAAGTAGAGTTTCGAGCAGGGCAATATTGACGAATATGCTTGTCATATCCACAAAAGCGACATAATATTTTATTTGCGGCTAAGACAGATCCACTCTCAGAATCTTCTTTTTGAGAAGGCAGGGCAGCAATACGTGAAGATTTGAAGATTGAATATTTCTAGAAACATAATGATCCGAATTTTTAGCAGCAGACTCAAGTCCTCGAGCTTGACTTACCATTTGATCAATTGTCAGAAATCGGTTTTCGCGTAGTCTTTGCCGTATAGTCTTTGAGTATAATCCAGTAATAAAAGCATCTCTGATAGATTCATTCTGGTAACTCAAAGCAAGAAATCTTCTGCAAGAGTTTTTTGTACCTGTAAATATTCATCGATTGACTCCTCTGGCTTTTGATATCGAGTAGCTAATAAATGGCGGGCGATTATTTCGTTTGGAGGTTTTACATAATAGTGTAAGTCATTGCGCTATCATAGGTTGCAAATTTCGATAAACTCGTAGAGTTTAGGGCTGACGAAGTTTGTAAGAACACCAAGTTTATTTAATCCTTCTTTATTTAAAACGCAAAAAAAATTTTCTAATGTTTTCCGCCAGTGTAGATTTCTTTTGAGGCATTAGAACTTGAGGGATCAGAGTCCAGTCTCTCGGGTTTTAGTAAACGATCCATAATTTTGTTAATAAAATCAATGATGTGAAAAACAAAACAAGAAGTAGACTCAGGAAGCTTTTATTAACAAAATTAGTTTAAGACTTACAAAAAGCAACTTACTTCTCCCTTATTTAATAAGATAATGTTATTTTTCTTCTAAAATGGATCAAAGAGATATTTTTTCATCTTTGTGAAAAATTTGATAGAGCCTCCATAGTTCACTAAAGCTACGTCTATCATTTGAGTGAAAATTGGCCACCACCATTTTTTAAATCGGATGCGTATTCTATGAAGAGTTGCTACCTTGCCCAACAAATCAACTTCACCCATATTCGCATTATAACTAGATATCAAATGTGGAACTTGTAGGTTTACTTTTTTTCTGACACTTCTTGAATATCTTTTTGCCTTTTCAACTAGCTCAATATTGTTACAAAAAGAAAGTGACAGAAAAATATGTTTGTAGAATAAAATTTCTTTGACCATAATATGTTATGCAAACATCCTGTTCTAACAAAGATTTTTCTTTTAACCTTGATCTAAACGTTCGGCTTTGCATTTTACTTTAACAAGATCGTTTAATCCAACTTGACAACAATTTTTGGCAAAATGTTATCTTTTTCAGGCACATAATTCTGTACATCAAATTTGTCGGAATTATGATCGTCATCATCAACACCATCACCTGAAACACAGTCATTTGGTGGAAATGGAACTGGTAAATTTTCATTGTGAAGTACAGGTCTCATTGCTGTTTCCATATTTGGATACTCAATTTTATGCTTGTTTTTTTGAAAATCTTGTGATATTTATTTTGCAAAAATAGCAATCATCAAGATGATTCTCTGGCTCCCTACATACCATATGAATTGCAAAAGGCATAGTTTTTTTCTTTTTATTAAACCAATCTCGTAAACCATTTGAACAAGCGGAGCAAATATGATGAAGAGCCCAAGACTTTTCTTGATCTCCAAGAGGACAACCAAAATACAATTTGTTGATTTTTTTTATTTTAGGAGTAATTACACGTTTCTGTGTGTTCACCATATATTCTTCACAAACACGGCCCAATTTATTATTTGTACCATCTGTCAAGAATGAAAAACTGTACGTGTTGACAAAAAATAACTA
>JAUIRK010000725.1:0-51537 GCA_030549495.1 Nectonema munidae
CAATTTGTATGAGAGTAAAAATTTTTTACAAAATTTTGAAATAATAATAGTAAAACATCAATATCATTAAATAAATAATTGAATTTTTGTATAAATTAGTTAATATTCGTATACCGTGTTTTGAATTTATAGGGTTTTCGAATAGAATATTATAGTTTCCATTTAAATAGTTATATATAAATATCTTCAACTAAGTAAGCAATTAAATTAAAAGTTTTCATCAAAATTTTGACATCTCTACTTAACCTTATAACTTAGGTTCTGTATTATATACTCACTAGAAAATTTATAATTATATACAGTTTTGAACGCATAACACTTTATATATTTAATTTTTTCAATAATTATTACAACTTTTTAGAAAATGTCGATCAAAATTTTGATTGATGAGTAATATATCTAATAAAATACTCCTTCAAATTTTACATAAAATATATGTTTTTATACTAAATCGGCCATGCTTTTTTCATTTCTGGGCTCATTTTTTACATTTAGGATTTAAAATTACAAATAAGTGTTAATCAAATATGCGGTTTACTTCTAAAAATTATCTCTAAAAACATTTATTCAAATTTTGCATCAAATACTGTAAATCAAGAAATTTTCGCGGAGTTAAATTTTCGCGAATTGTGACCAAAAAATTTTTCTCGTAATTTTATTTTCGTGAAAGAACGCGTTGAGCTATTATCTGATTTTACATTATGTACTAAAATATTTTTCTGTTACCAAACACGACATGCAATTGTTCTACTTCGTCTGTTTGTGCACTAATTCAACTTACCTGTAGTATTATGATCCTTTACAGAGGAAGTACTTTTAGAGTAAAAAGTTTTTATATTTATTTCAATGATAACTATACGTCAATTTATTACAAATGACAAACTAATCTTCTCATTAAGAGATTAGAAAAGCCTATATCATATATTTAGAAAACATCTTTTCTAGATGACTTACTTTTCACTTTATTCAGTCTTCTTTTATATTCACAATAGCTACCTTAAATTCATTAAAAAGTATCAAATCTTTTTTGTAAGGGAGATATTAATATTTTAAAATTTATTAGTTGATTATATATTTGACACAGGGCTGGTAGTAGAAAAAATCTAAAGAATTATGCTAAAAACCGTATTTTCTGTTTTAGAGAATTAAGATGGGCATTTTACTAGACTCCAAATCGACAAAAATCGTCCTTAGACCCGTTTTCATTTTTGACTACTTTTCAAATTTAGGAATTTTTGTTTGTCTGCTCTTAATTTTTTAATTTTAACTAGTGACGAATCTAGGTATTATATAGGGGCACTCTGTTATAATCTAAGATTTTTTACAAGATTTCCTCTTTCTGTGTAACACTTTTTCTAATATGATACAGCAAATTATAAAATTACAGTAGATTAAACTTTGCCGTTACATTAATATTTCGATGTAACGAGTTATTTGTAACAAATCACATGCGAAACACGGAAATAAGATCGGGAGAGCCCCACCTTTTTATATCCCTATCCCTGATCAAATCTTTCCTTGATTCTAACGTAATAGTCACCCTTTTTCTTTAGTAAATTAATGTTATGTAATTTTTAATAGCAAATCAAAATTTCATAAAAATGTAGACTAAATGAGTTAGTTACTAATAATTTCTTTTGCTAATTGTAAAATAATTTTGCTATATTTTTAATTCCATTCTTTTCTAAAATAAAGTGATTGACTAACGAACTTTCAATTATTTTATTTAGTACTTCATTATTATTTAGGCTTTTAATATAAACAATTTTATAAAGAAATGCTGCGCTGGTTAAAACCTGCCTCTAGTTCATCTAAAGAAACAGAATCTGTTTTTAATTTACCAGATGTTGATAAATGTTCAAATGCCCAAGTTTCTGATTTCCGAAGTGCTAACGAAGCTGTTGAATCTATTGTCAAAAATAATTCAGTCAGCAAAAGAAAAAGATGCAACAAAATAAGTGCTGAAAATAAAGTCAAAATTGCAAAGATTGCTTCTCCACATGGAAACTGGCCGCTGCAAGACATTTTAATAAAAAATTAAAGCATTCTCTTAATGAGTCGACGATTAGAGAATATGTCAAAAAGTACAAAGAATTATTAAAGAAAACTAATGAAGAAGAGATTCAAGAAATTCAAAGTATCAAACGTGGAAAACCATGTATATTGGATGAAGAACTCGATAAGCGTATACAGAACTACATTAAGCACTGAGAGAAAGTGGTGGAGTGATAAATAGACCAATCCTTATTGCTAGTGCTTTGGGTATTATTGAAAATTATGATAGAAGCATACTAAAAAAATATGGAGGTTCTATTTAATTGAATAAATCTTGGGCTAATTCATTTTTGAAAAGATTGAAATATGTCAAAAGAAAAGGAACAAAAGCAGCCAAACATTTACCTGTTGATTTTGAAAAACTCAAAGAATTTATCAACAAAATTAAAACTGCAGTTGAAGCTTTTAATATTCCCGATTCGATGATTGTGAAATTCGATCAAACGGGAGTTCTGGGCAAAAACTGAGCCCAGAAATGTAACTAGCATAAACGATTTGGTATAAAAACATATATCTCATTGTAAAATTAGAATAAATGTTTTTGGAGGAGATTTTTAGAAATAAACTTATAGGTATTTTCACATCCTAAATGTAAAAAATGAGTCCAGAAATGAAACCAGCATGGCCGATTTAGTATAAAATATATATTTTATGTAAAATTTGAAGAAATGTTTTTGGAGACAATTTTTAGAAGTAAAACGCAAATTCGATTGACACTTATAGGTATTTTCACATCCTAAATGTAAAAATTGAGTCCAGAAATGAAACCAGCATGGCCGATTTATTATAAAAACATATATTTTATGTAAAATTTGAAGGAATATTTTATTAGGTATATTTCTGATTAATAAAAATTTTGATTGACATTTTTAAAAAGTAGCCATCAGTGGCGTAGCCAAAAAATGGAAGTTGGGGGGGGGGGGGCATGCAAGGAATTTAAGGGGGGGGGGGGCATGCAAGGAATTTAGGGGGGCAAGCATATTGGAAATAAAATTATTTGGGGGGGGGGGGGGGCACTGCCCCCCCTCTGGCTACGCCACTGGCCATGATTATTGAAAAAATTAAATATTTAAAGTGTTATGCGTTCCAAACTGTATATAATTATAATTTTTCAAGGTAGTATATAATATAGATCTTAAGTTATAAGGGTAACTACAGATAATGTCAAAATTTTGCTGAAAATATTAATTTTTGATTTTGATTGACAGTTTTGGACATGAAAGGGTTATTCAACTACCATGAAAATGGTTTCAACAGATGCAGGTAGCGATTTTAGCAAAAGTAAGGAAAATTGAAGGGATATGATTGAGCCAATTTTGTACAATTAATTTTTTTAGTGAAGGAAACGCACCCACGCGGCACTAATAGGGAAAATGAAAATTTTTCGCGAGTTTTATTTTCGCGAATCATAAACTTCTTGCGAATTTCGCGTAAATTAAAATATCGGGAAAATTACTTGATTTACTAAGTTTCAATATCAAATCAGCCATGCTGGTTTTATTTATCGATTTAGATTTTGGATTTAATAATTGAAAATATCTGACAGTGTTAATAAAATTTTTGGTTTACGTCTGAAAACTGTAATAATGTAAGTTTCATTTATGAACTCAGTTTTTGGATTTGAAAATACTAATAAGTGACAATCAAATTTCTCCAAAAATATTGATTCAAATTTTAAATAAAATATATATTTTTATAGTAAATAAATCATGCTAGTTTCATTTATGGACTCAGTTTTCGCATTTAGAGATTTTAAATATCTTTCAATGTCAATCAAATTTGCGGTTTACTTCTGAAAACTATCTCCCATTCTCTCTAATTTTACATGAAATATATATATTATACGAAATCAAAATACTAGATTTATTTCTGAACTCAGATTTTGCATTTAGAGGTTTTAAAATTTCTCGAATTTTCAATCAAATATCTATATAAATATTTTCGAAATTTATATAAAATATCAGTTTTTATACCAAATTGAAGATACTGGCCTCATTTTTGGAAGCAGCTTTCGCAAAAAATATCTGTAATTGTCAATTAAATTAGTAATATATGGCTGATAATAATCAATTCTGTGAAAAAAATTAAAAAAATTGTTATATATTGGTTATATAGTAAAAATATAAACATTTTTTAAATATATTTTGACTAATAATTCTCGATTCAATCATGTTGTGTATTAAATATTTATTTAAAAAAACAAAAAGTATTATAAAAACTTTTGAAGGTTAGTATGAGCGAAGCAATCTGAAAAGTAATTGCAAAGAGAACGCGTGATCAAAAGAAATAAATTTAAAAAAGAAGTATGCAGATTAAATTGAAGATCTACCATGTTCCAATGAATTAGAAAGTGGTGTAATGATCTAATATTGGGTGCTTCATAAAAAATTTTGACAATGAAAAAGTTTCTCTTTTGAAAGATCTTTAAATTTATATCTTATAAGTTAAGATTACATTTATCATTTTATAAAGATGGATAAGAAATCTGAAAATTTTGAACATGTCAGAGTTATCAAAACTGTGTCAGATGTCAATATGTGAAGATTTAGTCACAATTAAGATAATTTTAAATTTTAATTTGTTCAATTTTTTCCTTTTGAGTGAAAGATAGTCTTTTAGAAGAAGAATGAGGACAACTTTTTTTAATTGAACAATGTAATATCACAAATAATTTCATTAGGAAAAATTTTGAAATCAGAAAGCTTTAAGTAAAGAAAAAACTGTTTATAATAAATCCTTAAAAAAGTTTTTTCGAACACAGATTGAAGAAAAATAAATTTCTACACTGTCATAATTAAATCATTTTTTGACAGGTTTGACTATATTTCATGAAAAAAAGAATATTACCAGCAAACTTAGAATACTTGAAAATTGCTTATAATTATTTGGATAAAAATTTCTTTTTGAGGAGCTGGGATATATAAATCAATTTTTTAACAGATTTGTATGATTTCATAAAAAATGAATATCACCACTGAATTCAGTATACTTGAAAATGGGTATACAATAACAACTCAAACTCATTCAAGTATATTTTAATTTCAGAGAAAACGGCTTCCGATAAATATTATGTAAATTATTTGAGTTTTTGACAAAGTGAAAGAAATAGTGAAAATTCGCTGTAAATATTATTATAACAAACAACAAATTTGAAGCAATCACGAATATAAAAGCCTAAAACGTTATGTAAACTTAATGAAGGTGGAGTGAAGATAAATTTATAACCACCAATATTATAAAAAATGTCATGCATGTGTTGGAGCTGAGGCGTACACAGGATATTTTTATGAGGGGCAAATTTTTTTCATGAAAATAGTAAAAATTTTGATATACTTCATTGAAATTAAATTTTGAAAGTGTACCAATTAACTTTTTATGCTTTTATATAAACAAAGTAAACATTTCATTTTCCGACAATATAACAAGTTGATTTTCTATGGTTACGCGATAATTGAAAGTTACTTTTTGAAAATATATATTTAAAATATGTATCTCAAATTAAAAAAAAAATCTCTTATGTGTAAAATAGAAATGAATCTTAAATCTTTAAAAAAGGATTGTATGGAGAAGTTGTACTTTTAGTCTTAGAAGGATTTTGTGACATGAGAAATATTCAAACTTAACCCATTTACGACCAATGTTCCTATTTTGGAACATAAGTAATTTCATCTTCGTCTGCTTTTTTCAATGACTTTGAATATAAATCGTCTGCGTTTTTTTAGATATCGTCTGCTTTGCTTGGTCTTAAATGGGTTAATTATGTCAAAATAAAATATACTTAACCCATATTAAGACTAATATGTATTTTCATATTTTTTGTGAATCATTTGATTAAATAAATAAAAATAAATATGCTACTTAAATACGAAAAACTAATAAAAAATACTGAAATTAACCGAAGCAATTTTGTTTATTGAAAGACAAGCTTTCATGTTATTAGAAACAATTGCCCCAATATAAACTAGCATACTCGAGAGTATATTACTTATTCCAATATTTAGTATTTCCTTTAAATTATTTCCACATACTTCAATAAATAATCAAGAAAAAACGAAGCTTTACTTGCTGTAAAGATGGTATAAAGAGCAGACCCAAAGATTCGAATAAAAAATAAGTACGTTACCATAAATTTACCAAAACATGGACAATATAATATTTTTACAAGAACAAAAATATAATCAAAAACACATTAAATCAGTTGCTAGGGTTATTTTCTGTTTTTAATTTTTTATGCATAAAAGGTTACTTTTATCAGATTTTTTGGACTTTATGGCGTGATCTCTACTAATGGAATATAGTTTCATTCATTGAGCTTTTATCTTTATTTTTACATAAGATATAGATTGAAACTGCTACCTAGAAATAAGTTTGGTAAATCAAAAGTATTTTTGAATACAACAAATTACACTAGTCATGCCATTCATATACGTATATAATATTTAAAATAACGTTTTTTTATAAATCAAGCCTTAAACTAGTATAAAAGTAAGACGTTTTAATTGATTTATTAGCTATATGATTATGCCAAGTCTGCTTTTTGATAAAATTGAATGAAATTAAAAAAAAATAGATCACCAGTTTAGTGACGTCGAAATTTCAGTAAAAAAAATTAATACTTGATATATTTTTGTTTATCATAGTTTGAAAACTAAAAAATTATTTATGGCTGCCCCTATTATTTTTGGTTAAGACATAATATATTTATTTTTATAATGAAGTAAAAAAATTATATACTTTTATAAAGTGAAACTTCGATATCTTTAACATGTGATATCTCGAAGTTCTATTATGGTACGAACTTATTTCCCTATACATTACATGTAAATAAGTTTAGATATCTCGAACTCTGATATCTTGAATAACCCGGATATCTCGAAGTATTTAATTGTTACAAGCATCAAATTTACTATGTTTATCTCGAACTTTTTACCTACGTAAATAATCATTTACAACAAAACACCAAATAATAAAAAATAAATGTTCTTTAGCAATATTGCAGCAATACATCAGGGACCCTTTCCCTCCACCTAATGATTTCCTAGGGGGCAAAAACTCATCTTGATCCTCTCCCCCTTCTCCCCAATAAATTTCAGTGTTTAAAATTTTATTTATGAAAAAATTGTTGCCATATTTTTCTTCAATAAATTAAGATTGTAATGAAAATCTTAATGAAAGTATGTCAACATCAACAAAGCTGTTTAGGGAAGTGATGTAAAACTAGGCATCGATGTGTGATGATCATGGATTTCCATAGTTTTTTATGCCTTCATCAAATCATCTACCATTTTTTGGACTTTTTGTCTATGAGTCCGACTTACTGACGTTCTTCAAATTCGAGATAACGAGGTTTTACTGTAATTTCTAAAATTTCTATATTGAATAAATTATTATTGATTAATTTAAATACTTTATAGAAATGAAAATTTTATTGCCTATGAAAAAATAAAATTTATTATATATCTCTCACAATCATAAAGCTGATATATATAAATATAAATTTTATATGAAGTATACAAAATTTCTTACACACATAATTCTTTTTATAAAAATGGATATTATCATAAAAAATATACTTTTACTATAGGGTCTTAATAGGGTGATAAAATTGAAAATATTTTTGGAAAAAAAGTTTTCCCTGGAAAAGAACAAAAACACAAAGCTTCGTATGAAAACTTAAAAGAATAATAAAATTTTTTACATACATGCAATATACATTTTTTATATAAATGCAAAGGAATCCATCAAATGAATGATGGAAATTGTCAAATATGTTATACAAGTATAAACTTGATAGTCAAAAGACATCGATGAAATTTTGCATTATATTAATGAGATAGTATTTTTTCTTTATAAGTGTCCGTTTTTAAAAAGTTTCCAAACAACACAATCTACGATTGCACAACGAATCAACTGCGGTACTCAACAAACCCAATTAGGATCATTTTGAAGAGAGTTTTCATCTTCGTAGTCATTTTCATCATCGTCACTCGATTCGATTGATCTAGCGTTTACAACGAGTTTCGTTTTTTTGCGGAGAGACGTTTTTAAGGGCGGTGGAGTTTTCGACAATTCTTGAGTGCAAGAAGGCAATTTGATAGAAAGAGTTATGTTGTCGTTGTTAGTGTTAACTTTTACTGCTTGGCAGCTATCAGGCTTAGCAAGTTTGATGTGGATTTTTGGAACCAAAGGGTTTTTAGCGTTGTTCTAAAAAGGAGAAACATTTATAAAAAAGTAGACAAGCGCTATTTTAAAGATAAAAATTTTATAGATTCATTCTTACAGTATGGGAAGCGGTAATTTAGGTTGAAAACAAGAAGTTTTATAAAGAAAAGATGGGTAAATTATTTTTTGTGGGAAGAGGAGGAATGCGTATTTTACCGAAGATGAAGTCTTTTCTTTCAGTTGAACAAAGTAATTGACTTCTTCGTTATCTTTAGAAGTTGTTGCTTGTGAATTGTTCACCTTTTTTTTACCTAAAAAATCAAAAAAATTTCTATTGAAAACTTCTTCAAATCATAAGGCAAATATAGATTGGTTTATTGGGAATATTAGAAAGAAAAGAGACAGTTCTACTATTTTATTTTCTTTGATTAAAAATGTGGGATACAGGTATAAGAAGAAATCAGAATGAAAATCGAGATATCGATTCATAAAGATAAACCTAGCTACCTTAAGAAAGTATAAAATAAAAAATGCATTCTATACATTGTACGGACGAGAGTAATGTTATTAAATGCCATGACTTTTTGCTCAAATATTTTAGGTTCAAAACAAGGATCCAACTTCCTTACTTATAATTGTCAAGTAATGTTGCTACTAATTTTTTGATATTACAATAAAATTGGTACAAATAAACCAGATTTCGATCGGACATCTAATAAAACTTATCCATATTTTCAAATGGTCAGAAGCTATAGAGACAATATTGTTCTCAGTTCAAGACAAGTAACTACTGGTTATCATCGTTACCAATCCAACAATATAGAAGAGATGGAGTAATGAGTCTTTCTAAAAATCAGGAATGGGCAACTCGTCATCACTAAATACAGCATTTATTATTTCCAAATATGGGAGGACGGCATGATAAATCACATATGCATGAAAGGCTATCTCATCATCACTTTATAAGGAATTTTAGTACTTCTTACTAGCTTAGTATGTAAGTTTATAAGATGAAATCTCATATTTGAAATACTGAGGACAAAAATAAAATAAAATAATTTATTTTAGAAGAAAATTGGAGAATATATATATATGATTTTTACTTCTAAATTGTCTTTTATCAATTCTTATTTGTTTTATAAGTCCTAAATTGTCTTTTTTTAATTTTATTTAGTATATTAGAGAGAACGTTTAGAATTTAAAAAAGACAAATTAGAACTTAAAAAAGGATCATTTAGAAGTAACATGGTATATATCAATGAGACGTTTCATATTTCAAAGATTCAAGGTGGCTTAGTTGCTATTAAATAGTAATTCTTATAAAAAACTTTTCATAAATGTCGACATATGGGCTTTGAAAGGCAGACGAAAGGTACTGTGATATAGAAATTTAAAAGGAGAAAATGGATCACTTGATAATTGCGAAACTCTAGCTAGTTTTGCTTCTTTTGCAGATTTAATATCTTCATCGTCCTCTTCATTGGGATCTAACTTGAGCATCATTTCTTTAAACTAAAAATACATAATGGTTGTTACTCTTTTTATTGTGGATAAAGCATTCAATATAAGAATAGACATTTCTTTAAACCATGTGTTAAGTTTTCGTGCAAACAATATGATTGAATTTTTGGGGTTTACAGTGTAAAGAAATTTACACCGTAGATTCAAGCTGTAATTAAAAATAATAATCAAAAATTTAGAAGGATGAACTGCATTGTAAGTTAATCTGACAAAGAACTAGCCACTTAACTAAGAAACTTGGTGCGTATCAAGAAACTTCATGTGGTAGCGAATGGAGAGGGATAAAGGGCATGGGCAGTGGGAGGCATATAGCAAAAAAGTGAACTAAAAATAGTTCTAAAATAGTTCTAATGCTTACATACATGTATTAAATTCTGTAGAGATAAATTTAATTTTAGGCATAATATTTTGTTCAACGTAATGAAACTATGATTGTGCAATTCAGATACTTGTATTTGATATATCAAATATACTTCCGCATTATATGACTTTTCAACCTATTTTTTTAGGTTCGCATCATAGACTATTCACTTCACTTAAAATAACTTGTGTAACTTAGAACACAGATGAAAGTGGATTATTTGAAAGAATTTAAACAGCTGAATAAAATTAATGAAGTTAATTTAATGTAATCTGTCTCATAAAAAAGAAGCTCATGATATACTAGACTAGATGAATGATAAAATAGTTTTTTGGGAGGAAAGATTTAATGGTTGCAAATAATAAGAGATTACGTGGTACACGAATTAAAGCTAGCTTCCTAAAAAAAATTCATTGGTAAATTTGTTTAAAAGATATTTTCCCTCAAAATCCAGAATTTTAGGTAAAAAGCAAAATAAATCCTTAGAGAGAATTTTTAATTTCTCTAATCGTGAAACATCAAGGGCATAATGTAAGTAGCAAAATAAAAATCTAAAAAATTTATTTTAACGTTAAGACATTGTAATTTTAGCTTTTTTAAGGGATCATTACGCTCAAGTAAGAAAACACTGATTTAGAAGAAATGAGGTAAGCAAGTAAGTCACTGAATGTGATTAACACTTTAACCCATTTAAGGCCAAGAAAAGCAGACGATATCTAAAAAAACGCAGACGATTTATATTCAAGTCATTAGAAAAAGCAGACGAAGATGAAATATACTCATCTTCCAAAATAGGAACATTGGCCATAAATGGGTTAAACTACGGGACTTATTTTTCACAAGGAAATAGTTTATAAGTTAATATAATTTTTTTATTTCATGCTTAAAATGACGTTATAAAGAAAGGGAGTGTTTCTAATTTACCCAGATGAATAAGAACCAAGATTGGGGAGTCGGAGGGAAAATATCCGATTGCTTACAAAAATCTGAATCCCACATTTAATACTTAAAAACATAACTGGCTAACGACCAGATTAAGCAGACACTATTTAATGCAAAGCAGAAGATTTGTATTAAATAGAATTCGTTTATAAAAGCAGACGATTCATAATTTTGTAAAGGCGATAATTATCGACTCAGGTCGCTAACCGGTTAATACATGTTTATATTGAAAAAATAAAGTAAAAAATCTTTTACTTTATCTTCGAACATTATAAAGAGTAAATTTTAGTGGAAAAAATTATCTTTGGAGCATATGGCGTTTAACGGAGGGAGGGGGATAATAAAAAAGCATACATCTAAATACTGCTTCAAAAGTTGTAATTTGTCTGAGTCGGTGTATATTGTTGGAGGAGCGCCTCTTTTCAATGTTTGTAGGGCGTTATCGGGAGAAAAAAGGAGAAGAGATTTTCTGTTTAGTGGCTTGTCGAATAGTTTGCAGGTGTCAGAGGGAGAATAATTTGAAAGTTTGCTATTTTGAAAAAGACATATATTATATATATATACGATTAAATAAAGAGCATGCAGGATTCTAAAGTTTGAAAACAGGGCACATTATCTTTAGAGACGTATACCAGAGGCGCACATCAATAATTTTCTATAAGTAAGAGTTGCTTTAAAGCTTGTTTATAAAACATGTATGATGATCGCATTATAGGATGAAATGATCATTCAAATAAATGATAATGTAAGATAAGAGAATAAAAGAGGGAATGCAGACTTTTGAGTCAAACATCATGCCAAGATGCTCAAATTTCCTATCAAAAAATTTTACATCAGTTGTTAAAATGTACTTGATCGATTTATGACAGCTATCAGAATTTTATTTGTAAACAGAGAAATAGTCAAAAAACGCAATGATTTTCTTGTTTTCGTATACTATGATTTTTATGATTTCTGTTAGTTTAAATGGTTTTTTAGGAATTAATGTTCTTAGACTTAAATAATTTTATGAAAAGTGATTAAGCTATCGTTTTTTGTATACTATGATTCCTTAAAATACAAAATGTAAAGAATACAAGCGTTACCAAATCACCCTATACGGGTTAGCTACTTCAACGTTGGCTTTATTGCTTATAAAAACTTGAAAATATCAAATAAAGTGCCGATAAACTATCTCATTTTTTATGCTTCCTATTATTTTGAAATTATTCTGAGAACAGACAATTTCATTTTAAAATAGTGAAAATTGCTTTATTATTTTATTTTGTCTCCTTTCTCTCTTATGTTAATTATGTAGCAAATTTTTCAATTTTGAGTAAAAGGTAAGGTAAAGGTACTCTGGGTATGTATTCATTGACTTATGTCAAACTATGAACAAATTGGTATCGATGAGGAATCGAAACCTGAGGCTTACGTACTGAATCCATCATCACGGAAGCCTACCATGTCACCCATAGAGTATGCTGTAGTGGATACGTCAAATTAGTTTTCAAAAAACTTAAGTTATGCTGTAAAATTTTTTTTGTTTTTGTTGAAGCTCTATAACTTTTTCTGATAGGCTTTTTTTCCTTAAAAGTTATTATAAAAGGAAAATCATTGCAAATAGTTAAAAGTTGTTATTTTAAAAACAAGGTAGCTAATCGTTATTTGATTTGCCTGCCCCTGTTGTGAATAATACATGTTTTCCACATTTTCAAACAGTCTTCCCTTGATATTTTGAAACAGTTCTTGATAAGATTTTTAATCCTTCCTTAGATTTGATATAAAAAAAGAGATCTTTTTGTATTTGAAGCTTTTTTCCATTTAAGCCAATACCATTAAAATTTTCAACATATTTTTGTAAGTCCTATTTTTGGAATTTTTGATATAGCAAATAATTATGCGCTATCTTTAAATTTCTCATATTGTGCGGGATTACGTCAAAAATTATATGTTTAATTAAGATATTAAAAGTCATCACATTAAATTTTTTTTAGCTCAACATTTTTTTTTAATTATTTTTTAAGATGCTGACATCAACGGTTTCTTTAAAGATGTCAAAAAAAACAATTAATTTATTTAATTTGTTTGAAATTTTTTGTTGAGAAAAAATTATGTTAAATGTACAAATATAAAATAAGTAAAATAAATTCAAAAAATATAAGCCAAAAATTTTATGAAATTTAAAGAAAAAGAATCAAACAAAAAAGTAAAATTTAAAAAAGTTATGAATTAGCCTATTAAAAAATTCAAAAAACAAATTTCCAAAAAACTAATTAAAATAATTCTAAAATTTAAAAAAATTTTCTAAACAAAAATTTTAAAGATATTTATCCTCAATCCTAACCCACGAGGTTCCAACTTGCAAAAATAAATAATTTACCAATTAATAATAATAATTACCGACTGGGGTATTCGACTAAAGTTCTTATCGGTGCATCTCTAGTTCCAAACATATTTTTAAGTGTCCACTATTCTAAACAAACAACTTATACCTTATATATCAGGGGCGCACATATGGGAGTGGGGCGAAAAGCTTAGTCGCCCCCTCCCAATAATTTTGGTTTTTTAACTAGTGTATATGCGTTATGTAATTAAAATATTTTCGCTGGAGGTATAGTATTTAAATTTCATCAATTTTGTAAAAAAATATAAAAAGTAGTCTTATAAATTTACGTATGCGCTGTATACACTCTATTTTATAGGATTGATTGAATATTTGGTCTCCCGTGGTATTTCCAGACAAGTAATTTTGAAAATGTGGGGAAAAAATTCGCCCCCAATAATTTTGAGGATGTGCGCCCCTGACGTATACATAATTACTAGATTCACTATAAAATTTTAAATATTTCTTCCACTTCATACATGTTTAAAAAAATTTGCATTAATCTCAACCCTGGTCGAAAATGGAATTCAGGTAGGTAATTTTTTAGCAAATTGTTTGGCATCCTACAAGCATATATTCAAATTTAGCTCAAAATAGAATAGCTGAAAATTCCTTTTACCTGTAAAATGAAATCTGTAGAGGAAATTTTTTTAGAAAAAGTTTATTGAACTTAAAGGGAATAAAGAATTGAAATTAAAGTTTGAAAAAAAATTAAATTCTTTCAAATCTCAATGAGCGATTTAAAAAAAGAGTTAACAAACCTTCTAACGCATAATATTTTTAGGATAAATTAAATATTCTTCTAAAAATTGAAATTTTGTTCGTAAAGAGAGTTTTAGAAATTCTCAAAAAAAAATTCTCTACCTTTTTTTTTTAAAATTAAATTCTCTTCGTTAAAAGTTGAATTCATTATATCCGTATGCGTTATATACAGTTTTTTAATTACCTGCGGTTATTTTACACGTTTTTAACACTCCTAACTAAAACTTTCTTATAAAACTTTTATGTTCTTTAGTTGAGGTTTTGAAAAGTTAACGAAAAATACTTGTAAACAAAATTTTCACATTTAAGATCGAATTGGGCCACAAAAAAGTGTTCAAGGGCTTCATTTGGCCTGCAAGCAGGAGTTTGCACACCCACATTAAATAATATCAATAATACGGTGTACGAATAAAAAATAAGTAATTCATGAAAGTTTAAAAGGCAAAAATGATTCTCTCTCACAATAAATTTCCCCATATGAATCTTGGTCTAAATTAAAAAGAAAATTATTGAATTCTACAACTTCACGGTCTTAATTAAAAAGTTTCTTATATCTTTGAAAATATTAGGAGAAGACTAACAATTTTTTCTTTACACAACAAATTTCTCCATATCAGTCCTCATTGATTTAAGTTGTTAGTATCCGTGAATATATTATGAGAATACTAGGATAGTTGAAATAGCACAAAATTAATCCCTCTTAATAATTTTCATGATTTGAAAAAAGCTCCTTAGTTGTTGTTGTTGTTGTTAGCCCCTAGATCAGTGGTTCTTAACCGTTAGGATCTGTTTACACCTAAATATTATGAAAATTTTTTATGACCCCTATAAAATTCTTTTTGATTCAGCCGTTTAAAGTTAAAAACAAGAAAATTTACATGTTATATTTTATAATACAAACACTTGTTAAAAGAAAGTTTAATTAAAAAAATTTATTTAAATTAATATAATCTAACAAATTCAGTATAATTTAATTCGAAGGCTGGTATTGTTTGTCAGACAAAAGTTTTTCAAAACATGGTGTAATGCTCGACAGACAGCATCTCGTGTCTGAATCAATTGCAAGTTTATTACGTACACTTGTTTTTAAAGACATCATTGCACAAAATCCAGTCTCGCAACGATAAGTTGAAGGTGACTGTATCAAAAAAATCATAGCACGTTTGGAAAGAATAGGATAAACGATTTTTAATTTGGCCCAGAATGATGGAGGTGCTTGCTCGGAAAAATCGAGTTTTAATTGACTGTCTTCTCTTATTTGAAGAAACTCCACTTTGGCAGCAGCATCAGAGTTATCAATGCTACTTTTGCTCACTGAAAAAGGTCTGGTGATCCAAATGTCATTAGAACGGCTATTTAACTTCGAAAAATAGTTTTCAATTGCTTGATTGCAAACAACATGTGTGAGATTTAAAATGATGTTTGATTTTAAGAGCAAAATTATTAATTGATTGCATCATACAATCAGGATTAACGAATACATCAAATAGAAATAGTTTTCCAACTGATGGAAGACGTTCATGAGGATACACTTTTTGATACCAAAAGTTTTTCATGACCCCTGCAAAAACTTCAAATGACCCCCAGGTTAAGAATCACTGCCCTAGATTATACTATCTTTACATGAGTATAATCTATCAGTTCAAAACAACGCTTTGTTTAAACTGAAAGAGTATTCCCATAAAAGCAAATACTCTCAGGGAAAAAAACTCCTTGGTCAAAATCAATTAGAAAAGTAATGTATGAATATATTAGAGAAGATTATAGTAACTTGTCATTAAGACCAAATATGTTCTTGAAGTATTGCTTGATTTGAAGTAAGAGAAAGAAGCTTTGAGAAGCGATGCAACAATCAAACAAATTTTTTGCGTTATCCGGAATGGCTTCTGAATATTGAAAAAAGTTTAAGTCACTACTCGTAGAAGATAAGGAGTTCACAATGAAAAAAATCAGGCTAAAAACAGAGCTTACAAAAACAAAACTAAATGATCCGATTAAGATAAAAAAAATATATTATTTGTTTTAATGATAGTTGCCAAAAAAAGATTAGTTGAAACCTCCGAATCGCTACCTCAAAACAAAATTAGTTGTTTTAGAAAGAATGTAGGTAATTATATTTGGAGTCAATTCATCCATTCAGGCAATGTTATTAAGATTTCAAACGCAAATGTGGAACATGAAATATGTTTTTATCATATCTGTGGAAAAATTAATAATACTTTGATTTTCCAAAACTTGCATGAGGAGAAAAATAAACCTTTGTGTTTATATCAAAATATTCTGTTTATTGTTTGTTACTTATTTTTGACTTGTGAACAAAGAAATTATTCAAATTTGGATTTTTCTTAAAAAAGATTGATAATAATTGAAAAAAAGTAAATCAAAAAGATAAGATACATGTCAAAAAAGATTATCACCAATGAAAAATGTTTTAGAGAATTTAGTTTTCAATAAATTCTACACCATGAAGATTCACCTGTTGTAGTTAAAACTACTACTACCTTCTTTATTGAATATATCAAATATACAAAAAAACTAACAAATACTAGAACATAAAGACTCATACAACACATCATAAATATATACAGTATAGTATTCTGGAGAAGGCGGGCATTGTGAAATAGCCCAATTTCTTAAAATGAAGTATCGATCTTTTATATTTATTTGCTTCCAGTTTTTTTGATCTATTTATTTTTGTAAACAAAATTATTAGAAATTCAATGTAATACCAATTACCTTTTCCTTAAAATAATTTTCTGAATAAGCCGTTGAATATATGCATATGCATGTCGTGATAAAAAAAGAATCTGATACGATTGGTAAATTAGGTATAAGTTGCAATCGTTACCTGTACCAAAAAAGTTATAATCATACTAAGGAAGATTTTCAATCATGACCAAACAAAGATTTTGAAATTCAATAAACAAATTTTGATTCATTTTTCCATATTTTAATGAAAGAATTCTCTATTTTTCTTATAAAAAAATTAATATTAGTCTGCTATTTGGTAAAATTCTTCAGGCAAAAATAGGAATAAAATTAATGAAAATTTTAAGTTTGAGTTTTTTTTTTGATATAAATATTTTAGTATTATTTTTTAATTATTTTATTATTATTTTCTCTTATGTTTAAATTTATTTTACAACTACTAAAATTATAATTAGCATATTCCTTTCTTAGTTAACCAAGTGAATCAAAATTTACATATTGAATCCCAAAACCTTATTTTGTCATGAATGAAAATTTTTATTGGTATGCTTGAAAATTATACAGGTACAAATAACAATTGTCATTGTAACCGCGATAACTCTCATTTTCACGCCAACATATAAATATATAAACAAAAAGGTAAAGATACAAAATGCATGCTTTAAAGTGCAAAGAATTAATGTGAAATATTTTAATATACTTAAGTATTTTAACGTTTCAAAACACACATTCTTATACTAAATATTTATATATAGAGGTGTTAAATAAAAAAAAAATACATTGATCTATTGTGTCGTCTTTAAAAGTTTAAGATTATTGTTTTTATAATTTATTCTTTGGAAAAAGGGAAACTCTTTCAAACTCAATTTTCACAGACAAACTCTTTGAAAAAATTATATTCACTAAGATGCTATTGTAGTTGTTCTTAGTGATATTAACGCATCCTATCAACGCAAATTACAAACTTGCTCTTTTTCTAGATTTAATCAAAGCTTTTGATCGGATCATAGATTGCTTATTTTAAAATTAGAGAAATATGGTTTTATATGTAACTTCTTAAATTTAATCAAAAATTATTTATCTGATAGGAAATATGTTCAAATAAATGGAGAAAACTCTGGGATAACAACGGTGTTCTCCAAGGCTCTATTCTCAGACCTTTTTTTCAACCTCTAGATTAATGGTATATGAATAAAACGCAATACATACATGGAATATAATCATAGAGGTCATAGTCGTGAATTCAATTTTAAATTGTCTCATACACTTTGTAAGAAGTTGAGTTCTATAATTACCTTGGAGTTATCTTACAATTTATCATTTAATATGCACTTAAGGTTATCAAGGATGCATGCATGTTTCTAGGTTATATAACTAATATAAGGTAATTTTGTGTACAAAAATCTATTTCCCCAATCTCATTTTTCAAAATATTTTACAAGTAATTATAGGATACATTCCCACAACTTAAGAAATAATGCTAATATTTTTGTGAAACCCTACACAAATGCTCATATACGTAATAGCTTTCTCTATAAAGCCATTAATATTTGGAATTGTTTACTTTTGCACATAGGATGTTCACAAAATATAAAATTCTCCAAAAAAATTGACTACTTCTCTGCACACTCTGAATCTATTAAGAAATCCACCTTTCTCGGACACTTACACAGAATATTGTCACTTAATAATACTCGAGAACTACTCATTAAAGACTACAATACTTGATAAACCACCAAAAAACAAAACCCCATAAAACCCCAAGGAAATTCCGAACTCAAATAGGATCCTAAAAGTTATATCAAATATCTCTTTACTGAAACACAACAACCCCATGAACCAAGGATCCCCTTTTCTCGCCCTCTTATTCACAACGCAGTCAAACATAAAATTCAAAAATTAATTAGTATACATGAATTCCCTGTTACAATCAAAATCAAAAACTCTCGAATCACTTCTTTCCAAAAGAAGTACTCCTTTAGCAATACATTCCCACTCAAGTTTCTGCAAATCACGGCTGCCAAAAGAAAAACCTCATATATCAAATTACCTGTAATATATGCAGAGATTTACATTGGTGAACCAAACGACCCACCATTGCTCGTTTCAAAGAACACTTTCAAGACGCTAATCTTAAGTGTAAAAAGAGAGTTTGGGGCCTCCACTATGGTACAAAACACCCGAATGTTCCAAAGCCAAAACTCACAATGAAAATAATCGAGTTAGCCCTCAACTACTTACAACGTTCCTTTAAAGAAGAATATTACATTAAAAAACTCCTGCCCTCTATAAACAGACACTTCAATTCTCATCTTTAAACAGCCTTTTCTTATTAGCTACAAACAAATTTACACACAAATTCCAAACAATGAGTAACCTTAGGGCACACTTACTCCTCTCTATAAACCACACACATTACTTTCTACAATTTAATTAATTTATTTATTTACTCTTAATCTCCATACACCTTACCTTTATTTATATGTAATGTACATATTTTGTTTATTTCAGTCTTTACTGATTTTGCTCTCTTGATAAAGATTGAATCCTAATTTGTAATTCTAAAGTCGAGATTGAAAGTTTGCTTTTAGTAATTATACTTATTCATTAGTTCCTATAATTTTTTGCTTTGCTTTTTTTCTTTAGATACAATCCAGTCATGCATTGTTGATTTCATCTCAGTCCAACCTTCAAACTTTACTTCCATTCTCCTAATTGTCATTTCATGCTGCTTTTTGCCTTTTCATCAATATTTTTAATTCTTTAATTTTTTCAATTTATTCATCACTGCAATCACTAACTTTGCAAAAATTGTATACTTAATTATTATTATCCTCATTTGTATAACAAATTTATCCGCTTATAATATTTAAGGATTTATTATAGTAAAGAACATATAAACATATTGTTTTGTTCTTGTTCAAAATAAATACTCAAATATTATGAGTGTATGCTACATATGTTAGTCGATTCACACAACGAGAAAAGTCATAACAAGTATAAACCAAGTAAATTTCTGCGATCTTAAATGAAAAAATCAAAGGATTATACTCTTTAGAATTGTAAAAGTAATAATTTCTTTATTCTAAAACTGGTAGTTGATTTTTAACAAACATGTTATGAAAATTAGATAGTATAACAAGAGTAACGAATGATAATATTTTTGTAAGTAAATGTGTATTATATTCGTTAACGAACGATTTGTCGAATGAATGTTCCGTCGACTCAAAAAATTATTGAGTAACTAGCTAATCAAATAAATATGCAGAATCAGATTAACTATAACATTTAGAGAAGTCATTGCACATAATTTGTGAAACAATTTGTATGTAAATAGTTACAGATAATTTGAAAAATAATCAAAGCATTATTAATATTTTACAGGTCATTTAAATAAATGCTTACTAATAGAGAAATTCTTTAACCCGTTAACGACCAGAATAATCAGACGATATCTAGTGTAAAGCAGAAGATTTGTATTAAAAAGAATTAATAAACGCAGACGATTCAAATTTTTGTAAAGTCGACATATGTCGACTGTGGTCGATAACCGGTTAAAATTACTAATAGAGAAATATTTTAAATATTAGACACAAGAGAAAAAGTAAGTGAAAAACATAAGATACATGTCAAAAAGATTTTAGAGGATTTAGTTTTCAATAAATTCTATACTATGATGATCCATTTGTGTTAGTTAACACATTTACGACCAATGTTCCTATTTTGGAACATAAGTAATTTCATCTTCGTCTGCTTTTTTCAATGACTTTGAATATAAATCGTCTGCGTTTTTTTTAGATATCATCTGCTTTGCTTGGCCTTAAATGGGTTAAGACTACTACTACCTTATTTATTGTATATATTTTATATACAAAAACCACAAACAATAAAGGTTCACACAACACATTATAAATATATACAGTAGCGTATTCAGGAGGCAGGGGACATGGAGCCATATCCCCATTTCTTAAAATGAAGTATCGATCTTTTATATTTGTTTGCTTCCAGTATAATATTTAGTAATAGAGAAATTCTTTTAAATTTTTTTACAAATTCCTTATTAGACCATAAGTTTGGTTCGGTAAATAGGGTACAGGTTGCATACTTAAAAGAGTATCTATATCTTCATCATCATCTTCTTCATAGGCTTGATAATTTGATACAAGTGAAGAATCAGGATTAGTAAGATGATGTTGAGATCCTGAAGAAAGAGACTGGGTTTGAGTTGGTACGGAATTGGAAACATTTTGGATAACTTTTGAGCGCGTTTTACCTAAAGCCTGATAACAAAAAGAAGTAGGCTTTATCTAGTGTACAAGAGAGAAAATGGAAGAGAAAACCTCGGAAAAAGACTGTAGAATGTTGGGAGCAGTTATGGAAGTCATTAACTCAATTTGATTCATTATGTATAATGGTTCATCTTGAATTAGGTAAGGAAAGTATGCGATATTCTCAGAAATATAAACCAATTCAGCAAGAGAAGTGTGCTAAAAGTACAAAAGTTTAATTATGAAATCGTCTACTTTTTATGGGATTAAATGCGTTAAGTTTAAAGCGTATATGCCAAGACTTCAAACATCATCGTTTCTTTCAAGTGATAAACGTGTGGTTTGTGTTAATTAAATAGCGTTAAAAATCTTACGTGCTGTTCATCAAAAAGTTTTAGGAGTGAGTTTAAGAAGAAACGTCGTTGTGTTTTGGAATTTCTCAAAAGGGAGTAGAGAAATCCGATGTGGGGAGTTGGAATGCTTAATTGTTGGTTAGAAGAGGGGTAGAAGCCACGTGTGTAGAAAAGGAGGTTTGGAGAAGTAGAAGATGAAGGAACGCCAGATTGGGCATATTTTAAGCGACTTTGAAGAGAAAAAACTGTTCTTACACCAGCCAATGCTTTCATCTTAAAGATTTCAACAGATACAGAAAGGCGATATTTAAAATTTACTCTATAAGTAAAACTAATTAAGGCATACCAATCTTTAATATCATTGGCTAACTTGAAAATCTATATCTTAAATTTAAGTTGATAAGATCAGAAATATTTTTCCAGCATATATTTTGCTGCATATAATGTTTAAAAAGTATTTTATATTTATGCATTAACTCTTTATACTTATATTATATTCCAGGCCAACTTATGTTTTGAAAAAATTTAGTGGAGAAGGGGCTAAAATTTACGATGAAAGATCAGGCACAAATGTTAATATACAAAAAACTAAAAATATTTTTATATATTTGTTGTTTTTCTAGTTAATTGGTTGTTTGATGCGCCATTATTAACACATAAGCCATAAGCTGGTTTACAGGCAACTGCACCATACCCAGCGATTTAAGTTGATATAACTTAATATTACTTAGAAAAAGAATTTTTTAAATATTTTTGATCTTTTCATGTGGTCAATAAATTTTTCAAAGAAATAAATATCGATTTTTAAAAGTTATTTCATTTTGTAATATAAAAATGTTGAAAAAGAATATAATAATAAATCTTTATTTTTTGTGTATCAAGGATCCAAAATTTCGATAGAAAAAATCAATTAAACAAGGCACGTTTCTATTCAAGAACGTAAAAAAACACCTTCATTTACTTGGAGTTCTATAAATTAAGTTTATTGATAGATAAAAAAGGTTTTTCAATCTGAGATTATATTTACCTGAAATATTCTTTTTGAGAATCAATGAAAATTGAACTCAATAATGATAGCCTTATTTTTAATTTATGGAAAATTTAGAAAAGTAATGTCATTCTATCAACCATAATAACAACCACAGTTGGGTGCGATATAAAAAACAATTTTTAAAGGAAGACACCTAAGTATGCTTAGACTTCTCAAAAAGTTTAATACAGAGAAATGTTAAAAATTCATTTGATCATTCATAAAGAAAATTTGGTTGCATGAAATTTCAATCCAAAAGGATACTTGTATAAAAATTTAAAATGCAATTTCTGATGAATTTAAAATAAGAGTAGGGTAACACATCAAGGTTCAATATTAAGTTCATTTCTTTTCAATATCACATTCGTTTATAACGAAATCTTAAAATCTTAAATTCGTTTATAAACGAAAATTTTAAAGATGTTATCAAAGAAGATATGAACGAAATTTTATATGCTGATGATATAATTTTAATTGCAGATTCTCTTGAAGATTTAAGTAAGAAAATACGTTTTTGGGAAACAACTTTTGGTTTAAGAATTAACTTTAGTAAGTCTATGTGTATGAAAATAGGTGATTCTTCAGATATACAAAATCTAGTTTAAAAAATAGATTCATGTAATGTTTGTGGGATAAGAGTTAAAATAAATTCTGTCTTTTGTACATCTTGTAGTAAATGGATACATAAAAGGTGCTCTGGTATTAAAGGTAGTTCATTAATTAAAAGTTAAAAATTTTAAGTGTACTAGTTGTTCAGAATTAAAAAAAGTTGGAATTAGTAAAGAAATATTAGTAATAAAAGATATAGAACTAGAAAAGGCTAATCAATTTTGCTACTTGAGAGAGGTTATAAAGATCAAATAGGTAGTGATATTAACTCAGTAAAACACAGAATAAAACTAACTTGGAAGAAATTTAAATCTTTAAGTAGTGTTCTATGTGATAATACTTTTTCTTTAAACATAAAGGGTTATCTTTATAAAAGTTGTATCAGATCTAGTTTAGTATACAGTAGTCAAAGCTGGGCGTTAAAAGAAGTTGAGAAAAATAGGCTAAACACAAGTGAGATGAGAATGTTAAGAATTATTTGTAAATCTAATTGGAAAGACAAATTAAGAAATGAAAAAATAAGAAGTTTATGTAATGTAAAAAAGAAAGTTATAAGAGGTATTGGGCCCTTTAAGGTTTTTATAAACTAGATTAGTTTTTTGTATAAATTACAGTTGACGATTTTATGGAATACTAGTGTCTTTATTGGGGCTGGGAGAGTTAAAGAAGGCAATTGACAAGAGTAGAAGTCTCTACTTACTCTAGCTTGCTGGGATTAACGAATGGGTGAAACTAGAATGATATTGATGGATGTTTCGTCTGTTACCCCCCTCTTAAAAATAGAAATGCATTCTTGAAGAACTTCACCGTGTAATGAGCTGCTGAAAAGCCGGTGAAGTAGGATGGAAATATGTTAATAGACTTACAGACAGAAAACCTGGGAATTTAACATCGATTTCTTTGAGTATTGCATCGCATTTCGAGCGAATCATCTGACAGGGATCAGTACTGATGGCGATGAGATATGGCAAGCATTGAACAGGATACACCAAGCCTTGCTTGATAATAATTATGAGTATGGAGATTGCTGAATGTCTAACTGATTGATCAACACACAAACAACAATCCAGGATTTCTTTCAAATACAGTTGTATAACTGTACTGCCCATTCTAAACAAAGGCATATTTATTTAAAATTAAAAAAAATTCTTTTTTGTCCAAAATGTTTCCAAAGGAAACTAAAAAGAATTACTGAAATCGACTGAGTTAATTCATTGGAAAAATTCGGCCTATATTTTGTAAACGAATGCTTATAAAATTCTACAAAGTCGTATTTAGAATTTTTTGGATAAGAGGAAAAGAAAAAAACGGGCGGAACGCGACTTTTAGGAAACTCCACACCAAAGTTGGAGTTTTTTTATTTATTGCATTTTATAATACTTTACAGGGCATACTAATACTGATAGATCGAATAAGCTTTTGATATTTCCATCATAGAACTCTGTGTTAATTGGTAAGAATGTTGTGTTAACATTTTAACTCGTTAACGCCCAATGTCGACTATAGTCGACTTTACAAAAATAAAATCGTCTGCGTTTATCAAAGCTCTTTAACACAAATCTTCTGCTTTACATTAGATATCGTCTGATTATTTTGATCGTTAACGGGTTAAAAAGAAAAAATAGGATTTTTATATAGTGTTTAGGATATATACATCAAGACATGTATAGATATGGAATTTTTTATTGTGTTAATAGTTTGTCGCGTTTAGTAAAAGAAAACTGTCCTTAATCAATAATAATTCTCAATAATAAAAAACGATCTAAATAGCAAATCTTAAATAAAAAAGTGGAACATCAAAAATATTAATTTTCTTGTTGAAAAATAGGATATAAAAAATGAAATTTTAAAGTATAAACTGAAAATAAACTTCTTTCAGCATATTTCAATCAATTTTTCCTAATGAATTAAAAGAATATTCATCTTTTAGAAAGAATTATAGTCTTTTATCTATGAAAAATATCGGATTCAGCACGTTTCAACCGACATTTAATCAAGACTATATAAAAAACATGTATGTACTGACAAAATTTCCAAAATTGATAACTACCTAGCTAACTCTGATTAAATATTTATTTATAGAGCTAAATGACTAACAAACAATTCGTTGTAATCGAATGAAAATGTAAACACATTTAAAAATCCACTACAAAAACTGCGTAATATAATCTCTAACGGATTTAATCTGAATTATTTCGTATGTACGAGTTTTACTACAAAAAATGAGAATATTTATACTATATTGTCCCAAAAACATTTAACACATACCCTTTCAAATATGCTAGCATTATTTTAAGAATTTTTAGAGTTTAGATCAATATATTATATTCATACATACATATTTGTTATTTCATTATTATATAAGAAAATTTTTCTTTATAAAACTGGATTTGATCTTAGATTTGTCTGAAAAAATAATAAGTTATGCTTAAGTTATAGCAAAGATTTCTAAATTTGAAAAGTAAATCGAAATACCATTTAAAGAAAAGACTACTCTTCATTTTTTATTCCAAGTCTGCTTTCTAACATAACTAAATTTATACATTTAAAAATAGTGGTCTACAAAGACTGACAAACATGTGATTCTATGTCTAGTGGTCTTGCAAGGTTACCGATATTTATACTTATTCATATATTTCCTCCTTAATGTGGTGAATAGTCACATAACAAACTTAAAAAATATTTACCCAGAAGCAATATCGCACATTTCTTTCAAATCTTCGTTACTTTTGTTGATTTGCCATTCATCATTTGCTTTTTGGTTAATTTCTTCTTCTTTAAGTAAGTACTTTTGGATATTTTTGAAAATCTTTTTATAAATGAAATATAAACAGCATAAGGTAAACTAAAAAGAATAACACTAGAATCCGTTAAAACTCGTAATTGTGACAATAAAACAGCATCTTACATACTTAATTGATATTATAAACAACCATGTGTATGTCTCAAGGATTATGGGAAAGGGCACGTTTAAACAAGTATGCAGGCATATATCAAATTAGGTAAAATTCGAATTTGTAAATATATTTATAATAGAGAGGCGCACATTATCAAAATTGGGGGCAGGGCGAATTTTTTTTAAAATAATTTTCAAATTTTATTATAAAAGAATTTTTTTCAATGAACACAACATCATTATTACGTTACAACTTACATTATACTTGCACTGTAAGCTCTCAATCCTACAATAACTTCGAATATCTGTACTAATTTTATCAAGTCAAATCCCCAGTTTGTAATTCTGAATTCATTACTACCTTTTAGAACAGTGGTTATTGAAATGGAGTACTCGGTGCCTTAAGGGGGAGGGGGGGGGCGAGAAGGGGTCAGTCAGTGGATCGTTTTGCGCAACACATTGATACCAAATTTGAAATCTCTTGATGCATCCAAACGTGAGGTGGCTTTCCAAAGGAAAAGTTTCGAACCGAAACATTGGAAAAAAATTCAGTGATTTCTCCAAAGCAAACCAGACATGCATGTAAAATTTTCTGATCTTCGTTTTCATATATTTCTACCATTTTTAGTGAACATATTTGAATCTATGAATTCTAGAATTCTGCTGTAAGGAAAAGAGATCACAATACTCTGTTGTCATAAAAAACTGACAACTTTTCAAATGAAGATGGAATTATGGCATTGTTAGACAAGAAAAATTTTACTCGTAAGCAAGAAATTTATTTTTATTTTTCTACCCTAGAAAGTTGCTATCAATTTATTAAAAACCAGTTTATAATCTAGATTAGTAATAAGGGCTCAGAAGAATTCTTAATTTAGGAACAGTTTATTGATTTGATATGATTGGGTAAGTACAAAACATATTTTTTTGTGAAATGTCAAATAGCGATTTTTTGATTGAAAAGTAACAGTCCTATGCTGATGTTGCAAAGATCGCTCTGAAAGTTCTGATTCGATTTGCCTCTACATATGAGTGTGAGCAAGCGTTTTCCATACTGCTTGTCATCGAAGCCAAAATCCCTAAACAAATTAGAAGCGAGTAATGATATGAGAGTGGCATTGGCCAAAACAGATCTATTTTTGAAATAGATTTGATCTCACAATGCTTATGAAATTTAGAGTTCGTTTCAGTTTTACTATTCAAGTTTAAATCTGTTAATCATGATTTATATTTGTTTTAATAATCATTGAAGAAAAAGCTTGTTTATATCTGTATGTACAACATATATTTTTGTGCAAACTTCCTTGTTTCCTTCAAATCTTTCCTAAGCAAGTTTTTTTCTTCGTCAAAATCCCTAAAACGGCTACCAAACGACTCTTGCAATAACTTTAATTATTCGGAATCCATTCTAAAGTTGCATGCATTTTTACATTGTTATTTCAAATGAGGAAAGTTGTTTAGATCAAAATTTCCTATTTGTGTGATGAAAAACTTCAACTGGAATTTAAATACTAACCCATTAAGTACTATATTATTTCCCCGACCCCACATATTTACATTTCCACCACTTAATCGCTTACTAACCTCCACAACAACCAGTCTCACATCATTCCATCCATGTCTTCTCAAACAAAACGCCCAGGAAACGATTCCCCTACAACCCCCACATCTTCTCAAATCATCTCCCATCTCTTCGACCAATTTATTTCCAAGACCACACTCCCCGCTGAACACCTCATAAACTTTCACATATTAAAATCTGATGTTCTACTCACACATTCAAACAAGATTGAAGATCTCACCAATTCAACTCTCTCTCAAATCGCTCACCCTACACCTACTAAAAAAAACTCTTAAGCCTCCACTAACAGCACTCAACCCTCTCTCACACAACCTAATCCAACAGCGAGCGCACCAGATACATTACACACAATCCCTAAACCTAAGAAAACTCTCAATCCAGATCTATCAATTATGCTCACACCACTAGATCCACCCGAAAGTAGAACCGATAAAGCTAACTTCAAAAAAAAACATAATAAAAAATATGGAAACCCACAAACATCATATAAACATTAAAAACACGCACAGCTCATCTTCAGGAACCTTCCTATTTCAATTCGAAAACAATACACAAAAAGAAATGGCCATAAAATCACTAGCGAACAATGGCATCACCGCACACGACATCCCACCTAGTATTCCACGTCTAGTCCTTTCGGGCATCCCCATTGACATCCCTATTGAAAATATCGCCACCCAATTCCTACATGAGAACTGCTTTCTTAAAGACTTAGCCTCACTAACGTCAATTAAACAATTAGGCAAAAAGGGCTTGTACTCCTACACTATATCATTTCAAACATCCACCAACACACTTTTCAAGTATCTTTGCGAAAATCCTAAAATCATTCTAAACCACACAATTCTTCAGTCCAAAATCTCCAAATCACGTCTTACACAATACGACAACTGTCAAAAATTCCACCACACATCATCAAAATGTAAATCCTCATTTCCACACTGCAACCACTGCGGCAACGGGGGTCACTCAATCTCCACATGCATTTTCAATAAAGATCCCTTTAAAATATCATGCTCAAACTGCCATCAGAATCATCCCTTCACATCTGATATATGCCCTTTTCGCATTCAACACCTTAAAAACCTCAACGAGGCACACGCAAATACCATCAAAAACTACATATGCTAAATTTTCTTCACATTAATCTGAACCACTCCTCCCATAGCTGGTAACATCATACGACGTTTTCTCTCTAAATGAACCCTACACTTCAAAACTCTCTCCTCCAACTCATACAAATGAATACACCTCTCTCTACACCTCACCTCTAACTCATTACTCCGCATGCATTCTAATAAGGTCTACACTAAATTTCTCTCTTCTTTTTCAATTCTCGTCACAATACGTATTCACAATAATTTTCTCTCAAAACGCACCTCTCCTATTCTGCTTCTATTACTCGCCTCCTTCCAACATCAAAGCATTCACAAACGATTTCACACATTCTCTGAACCAAGCTATCCAATTCATATCATTTAATAATCTCAACGGACTGTAACACCCGATCTTTTCTTTGGGACCATAAGGAAAACATGCGCGGCGTTGAATCCCTATCTTTTATCACACAACATAACCTACGAATATGCGACGACACAAAAAATCCTACCTTCTTTAAAATCGTTCAGAACAACTTAATTTCCTCTCACATCGACATCACTCTAGCTTCACCAAACACACACAATCTCATTTTTAACTGGACCATCTCCGACCAACCATCCGCATCTGATCACCACTACATCACTTTCCAGATTGATTTCACCCCAATTTTCCATACGCGCGCCCTAGCATCTGCAAAGCACACTCACTGGTGCACTTTTTGCGAACACTTGTAACCCAGTTACCTGAATCCATACCCGCGCTATCCACAACCACCGAGATAGAAGCTGCTGCTCTCAAAATCAATAACACACTTTCTTCTGCCATCAACCTGTCCACACCTTCTAACCCCTTTCCCAGAAGGAAACATGCATACTTCTGGACCTCAGCCTTAAACCAACAAAAGAAAATCTTGCGTCTCATCGCTCGCTAACTCATCCACCCTTACATATTTATTCAAAATCCATAGACTCAGTCTATTAACCATCTCGAAAGCTTATCGCACAACCCCAACATCTATTCTAGAAATCACACTGAACTGCACACCACTTTTAATCCAACTGAAAGACACCTTCATCAGACGCTATATTTGCACATACAAATCTCTACTTCCCCCATCTTCAGCCTTTCATTTACATCTTCCACTGAACGCATCACACCCTCACACCAAACTGTTTCACACATCACTTCCTATTTCGCACCGTTACCTCATACACACTAAGGGTAATCGGAAAAAGACGTCCACTGGAAAAAGACGTAAATTTCATGAGAGGAAGAAAGATAATGCTAGGGTGTGAAACAACATTCCAAGTAATGAGATTCCACATGCCTGTACGTAATATAGCTCGCTCGCTACTTGCAATCTCTAACATCTGCTATGCATATATACACAGTATGAGTATTTATATTGAAAACTTCAGATATTATTTGAAAAGAAAAGGTAAGTTTTATTTAAATTTTTATTTTTTGATGGTGCAATTTTGTATATGAATAGGTGATTCTACTGAAACTTATGTATGCACAATGAATAAAGGGAGAAAATGTTCTGGAAAAATTATATACAAGGTTGATCGAAATGGACTAAGAACAGTTAAAAAAAATCGTTGAACACAATCATGAACCAACAGAAATGAAAAACATGATAAAAGAAAAATTTAAAAACGAAGCAAAATCATCATGTCATACCTCAACAAATCTAATTTTCAAGTATTACACTATTTACTATTATTTTATTTTTGATTTTCACGATGCTCATCTCAAGAAACAATCTTTTGAAATTGAATGAAAAAGAATTACATCAACTCCATAAAGCGGAAAGTGTTAAAAGACTTATACGCTACCATAAACAAAGACCTAAACCACCACGAGATATTCATTTTTCAATACCTGAAGATTTTATAGAGATAGATGGATGTAAATTTTTACAATACGATGAGTTGGGTAACAAAAGAACATTAATATTTTCGGGTCCCGTTTTAAGGTAAATTTTTGGATTTTGTATTCAATAAAATGATAATATTTTTTTTAGGTACTTAATGATGTTAGTTTTTATCAGTGAAGTTTTTGTCGATGGAAAATTTAAAAAAAAAGTATAAAAATTATTAGATTAAAAAGTTCTTTACCAATGGAACATCCTTCTGTATGGGAAGTTTTTGACTATTTCAAAAAAGAAGAAACATGTTTCAAATTGCAAATTCCTCAAATTGAAAAAAAAGCTTTCCGTAAGCCTAATCTAGAAATTATTGAAAAAAAAATGAACTTCTTGATGATGCTTATTTGCAATTAGAAAGTTCACGAAACATCCTTCTTTTTTTGAAAAGAATATCGCATCTTATTTCTGAATGTGAAATAGCAATTGAAAGAAGTGAATCAACGTTTGTTGACTTTAAAGTAATAAATGATACAAATGCATTTTCAATTTCAAATATTCCATCTTAGTTTTTTTAAATAAAGTTCTTTCAACCTCTGTTTAATGTAAAAAAGGGAGCCTTTTCCCCTTCAAATATATGATTTTATCTGAAATATACATATGCACTAACTTCAATTGCACTCCTACACACTATTCTTTGTTCACTATTTCTTTCGTATCTTTATTGCTTCCAGACATTATTACTAATACAAAGGTTCACGCATGCGAACAGCGAGTGAAATGGACGTCTTTTTCCAGTGGACGTCTTTTTCCTAGAACCCACACTAAGGTACACCCCACCACATTAGTACATCCCTCTTCGCCCCTTCCTTTTGCTATCACTACTCACACAAACAAATCTCTCGCCGCTAAACAGGTAACAAAGCTCAGACATCGCTCCGACCCTTCAACCCTGAGAATCTTCACAGACGCTTCCAAGTCATTGCAAAAATGCGCTATCGCCACCGCTTTTTATGCAGGCGCCTCTCTATCTCCCTTCTTTTCTACAAGCTCTCCTCTAAATCATTTAACTACAACTTATGATGCTGAATGTCAAGCTTTAATCATCTCATACGATCAGATCACCCAACACATCAATACCTTCACACGTTTCACACATATTCATTTCTATACATACTCCTTGAACATCACGCGCGATCTTCCACTTATCAAAAACGTTCCCTTCTTTGCTTCCATCTTGTTCTCAAAACTACGACTACTCTCCACTCATTTCACTGTCTCCATTTTCTGGTGCCCCGCTCAATCCAACATACATGAAAACCTGCATGTTGACCATCTCGCCAAAAGAACCTTATCAAGACCCTGCATAACACATTTGACCTCAGTACACCCCAACGTCTTACTACGCAACATTTCCATGCACACTCAAAACCAATGGCAAAATTCCCTAACCAACTCCACAAACACCCTGTTTTCGCGCATATCAAACATCAATACCCTCCATCGAGATCTCTTATTAGGTGGCTCTCGGGTCATTGCCCCTGCAAAACCTATTTTTTTCGCATTAAACTCTCAGACAACCTGACGTGTCGGTTCTGCAACGCACTTTTCGAAACACCATATCACCTCGCCTCCCTCTGCCCATTTTTCATCTCACACCGACACAAACTTATCAACACATGCGCCTCAACCCTTGGCCACTTTCCCACTAATCTAAGCGACATCATTACTTACCAAGAACTCTTAAACTTACTCTCCGCCTTGATAGGCACTATTAAACCCATCCTTCACCTCAGCCCACAATAAAACCGACTATCCTTCTCTATATATATTTATTATTTCTAGAATACTCCTAACATTCTTCTTTACATTCTTCTCTTCAACCCCCATCAAGCAATTTGCAAACATATCAATTAAATTTGGAAAGTGCTTTGACATCTCTACCTACCTACCTACCTACCATAGAAAGAAGACGATATTTAAAAACGCAGACGATTTATATTCAAAGTCATTGAAAAAAGCAGATGAAGATGAAATTACTTATGTTCCTAAATGGGAACATTGGGACTTAATGGGTTAAGACAATAGAAATAACAAAAAAGTTAAAAAGTAAACTTAAAAGTATAGCTTTCTAATAAAAAATAAATGTTATAATATTTTAGATACATTTTAAAATTGAATTATTGTTTTTTTATGATTTATTTAGAACTGCAACATTACACTTTTAATTTGAAAACCATTTTATTATAAAATTTATTGAAGTTTGAAATTAAATACAAAGTTATTTTGAATGGAAGACTTATACCATGTGCCATTCTTGAAAACACCATGCGGCAATTTTGGAGCATGTGGTGCAATGGGTTGGCCAACCTTGCTCTCATATGGTAGTAAAGACGAGAAAAATTTTGTTATATAAAAATTACATATACATTCTAGCCTGCTTTAACCATCACCTGAATAAAATGACAATAGAGCGGTATGTTCACAAAAACACGCTTTAATTGCTCCCTCAGGCCAGAGAGTGGCGAAACCCATATGGGGTATAAACAGATTTTCAAAAAACTTTACATCAAGTAAAGTTGTACATTTCCTCCTCTCAATACATGGTAGACGTTTTTTAAACAGCTAAAATTGTTTGAATGGTATAAAATCGAGGAAAACAATTAAAAAAACTAATAAACTCGATTTTTTGCTCAAGTTCGTGTTTTAAAGATTCACTTAAGCCCAAAACATAGTTAAACTAGACTACTGGTTCTTAAACGGGGCGTTACCCATGCCAGAGGCCATTTTGGTATTCTTAGCAGACACTGTAAAATATTTTGCCTGTTTGAAACAAATGCACTTATAATTTATATGAAAGTTTTTAAAATCTCCAATATATTTTTCATATTTAATGTAAAATAATTTAAAATTTTTATCGTATGAATTAAATTCTCTTAGAATTAAGATATAAAATGGGAAAGAGTGGATTTTCGAGAGAAAAAAAGCAAACATTTTCTACTACCTATTCGGAAAAGACTAGGATACTATTATTTCTTTTTGCACAACAATGGAAAAGAAACAGTATAGATAAAGTGAAAGTGGCGATATTATAACTAATTTCAGTAATATCAAAAATTGGAGGATAAAGACTTTATTTAAGGATCACTTGAAAAAGGATGATAAATGTTGAGTAAAAATGTATGATCTTCACATTATATTTTATATTATAACAAGTAAATTTAGAAGTAAAATGTCGTTATTCAAATAAAAATAAATGATAACGGGTTTTCTTATACATTTTACTCCAATTATTATTATCTTGCCAACTCGCAGCAGGTGGAATTCAGTTTATGACGATAGTGGTCGCAAATTTATCTATCAAAAGTTTTTTATAATTTCCACGTTGCACCACTTTATTTTTATATTTTAACATTTTATATTTATTTCTTATTTTTCTGTGTATTTTCTTTATTGAGAAATAAATTATATTCTATTTAACACTTTATTGACTAGTGTATCATATATGATACATAAACAATTTTACCTTCGTCTGCTTTTTCAAATAGTTTTGTATATGAATCTTCTGCTTTTTAATAAACATCGTCTGATTTTTCTGGTCACGAAAGGGTTAAAATATATTTTATAAGTAAAAGAGGAACTTAAATTTTAGGCAATTGATACAAGGAGTCACGTACCTGACATTTGAGTGATGATGAAGTATTGGAATCTGTTAAAACGTGCTTATATGTTTCTTTTATTGATGATGTAGTCATAAAGCGGCTATGGTTGATAAAAAAGAATCCTAAAAACAAAATGATAACTCTATAATAATTCAATGTTTAAAAAATATATCATTCGACCACTCTGTAAACTGACCTCCACATAGTGTAGATCAGTTTAGAAGAGTGGCATTTATCAATATCATAATAGCTTAGAAGTGGGGTTCCATAAGTGGGTTCCGTGAAACAATATCAGGAGTTCCAAAAACATAAGTGAAGTTTACTCTAAAAATAAATATTTACAAATTACAACCTCTACATTTAGCTTACAAAGAATAAAATACATCCATCATCATCATTCCATGAATCTATCAGTGACCTTTTGAGTTAATAAAATTATAATGGTTGATTGTGTTTTTGAATCTCGATAAAAAATGTGAACAAAAAGTTTGAAATCACTACTCAACTGGTGTTAATCATATGAACGTTAAATTCTCTTTTGTTATGCACGAGTCTCCTCCATTCGTTCATTCAGAAATGTTGTTAGATCGAGTATTATCAACTGTTCCACACTGATTAAGTTGAAAATACCCCAGGTTTATTACTCTTAAATGAAGCTGTTCTTCATTTGCGTTTGTATCGTCAGATGCGCAAGATCGTAAATTTTCCTACGACAATTTAGCGTTTCGTCGTCAATCCTGAGCGCTAGGTTGGTACAGTCAAGGAATTTTAGTTCAGTTAGTAAAGCATTAAAAAGTCTCTGTTCAAGAGACGATGTCTGGAGTAGTATTTTTATCGATGGTTTGTGAAGTGCTATATTACATTTGTCCAGCAAAATTATATACCGATGCTTTGTTGTATATTTTATTCAAGATATATTGCGTGTTATATATATGAAGTGGGTTACTTGATCAGGTGATGATAAGTGTCATTGTCTAAAACTGATTTATTTATTTGGTCACCTTTTCAAAGGTATCTGCTCTGTTAGTACTAGAGTTAGCCTGACTAAACTCGACACATTTTAGATTCTGGTCTGTGATCACGTAATGAAATTTAGGCTTGGATCCACTGGTGCTAATCCATATCTGTAGCTACAGAAAAGTTACGTTTCTGTTTCTTGATGTTGCATCTTGATTTGATATTTTTGATAATTTTGAAATTTTTTTATTAGATCAGTGATTAATTTCATTGATTTAGTAAAATTTCAAGAAAATTCGTTCTAGGGAATCTTTATTCAAATGTAAGTGAAGTGCATAAAATAGGGTATAAAAGATTTTGTAGACAACCAAAACAAGACTTCGTTGACAGACAAAATGAGATTTCAAAACAAAATTTAAACAAGCTAAGTAACTTTATTAATGAAATCAGTCAAAGCTGTTAACGATACATGAAATATTAAAAACTTAAGTGTTATATTTTTCGACGAAATCTCGTTACGAATTTCGAGAAAATTTAGTGTTCCTTAAATGTTAAAGATAGTTCGTCATCCATTCAGTGAAACGCATAACATCATCATCATAATCCATTTTGTCTTCTAGGCCTGGTTATTGTTCCCAAAGAGTCGGGGTCAACCAGTTTGCTGTAACAACTACGCCATTTCATTCTTTCTTTAGCATCACTTCGCACAAGCTTTCTTTTTTCCATATCGTGATGAATCACTTCATTCCATGCTTTCTTTGGTCTTCCTATCTTCATCTTTCCACCATTCAATTCATCTTTTATCTTCTTTACAACGTTCCCTTCGGAAATCCTTTCGACATGACCAAACCAACGTAATCTATTCTCTTCTAAATGCACTTCTATATCCTTAATTCCAATTTTCTTTCTCAAGACATCGTTGGCAATCCTATCTTTCAGCGTCTTTTCACACATCATTCTAATCATTCTCATCTCAGTTGTTTGTAGCCTTCTTGTGTCAGCCTTCTTCATCATCCAGCATTCAGAACCGTAACAAATCGTACTTCAAACGCAAACTTTATTCAGTCTTGCTTTTAGTTCGTCAGATAAAAAATTTCCTCACAGTAAGCCTGATAATTCCTTGAACTTTTAAGTGAAACGCATATCTCAATAAATATCTTCAAAATAGTTTAGGAGGGAGTATCAGTTCAAATTTAAGAAGCATTTCAAAAAAAAAAATTTTAATTAAGCCTAAATTTTGTAAAGTAGTTTTTGTATAGACAGACAGGGGTAACAATATTTAACATTGCTAGGTATAAAACATCCCAAAGATTCTTTCTCTGTTCATTCTTATCTTCTCATTAACGCCGTTTGACCCTAAAAAAGAGTATAAAAGTAGTGCGACTTTAAGGCAATATGACTTGCCTATAATACTTTAAAATAGATTAACGTAAACATTGAAATAGACAAAACAAAGAAAATATAAACAGTGATATATCTGGTTTTGAATAAATGCAATGTGGGTTATATTTATGTGCGATATGTATATAATTATTCGTGTGCGTATAACATATATAAAAAAGTATACCCAAAGAACACAGTGTTCGGAGTTTTATGGATTCATCTGAAAGACACAAAAAATAGCTCACAACCAGGAATATAAGTTCATCAATAGAAGACTATTAAAAATATAGAAACTTGTTATGAAATAAAGGTAACTAAAAATGGACTTACTGATAAAGTAAAAGAATTTGATTTGAAGTAATCTCTTGTTTGTTTCTTGGAATCTTCTAAGAAGTCAAGTGTTGGCAAGTAAGAATCCTCCCCATACGATTCGTAAGATGAATGTGTCGTATTTAATTTATCATCTTGAGAATAGCTATTGGTGTTGGTTGATACTTCACACAAGAATTGTTGTTCCCATGTAAACAATCTCTCATAAAAATTCTTTAGAAATATGAAATTGATAATCGTTTATATCGCAATATTAAATACCGACGCCAATATTAAGAAAGATATACAATAATCCATTTTTAAAGAAAAGTATTTTAACTATAATGTAACACACGGAAGGAGTCTAGAACGATTACTAGTGAAGACAACTTCTCACTACCCCCTTGATATATAGACTAAAATTAATTAATTAATTGATTGATTACCCGCTAATGACCAGAATAATCAGCAGATATCTAATGTAAAGCAGATTTATATTAAAAAGCAAAAAAGTTGTTCTTTTAGAATCCCTATAACTTTATCAAATTTATTATCGCGATACAAGATAGAACAGCGTAAAAAATTTATTAATAAAATTTAAAAAGTGTTTGTATTCTTATAGAAATAGAGCTTTGGATCTGTCAAGACTCAAGAGTAAAATGAATCATTTTAGTACGTTTTAATTTTCTTAACAAGTTTTCTTTGTACACTGGTCTACAACTGCTGGACAAAGTTAATCATGGAGGTTTGATGACAAATGTCCTAAGATAGAGGTGTCAAACTTTAATATGTTTTAAGAGCCACATTTTAGAACATAAATATATTATGGGTCAGTTAATATCAGTTTATCTTGAGGGATTTTATTATAATAATGTCATTGGCTTGGCAAATAAACGAACTATCAATTAGAGATAAATTTTGCAAAAAACAATCGTCCGAAGATATTATAAAATGATTTTATATTTACTAGAAATTTCTTAAAATATATATTACATATTTTAATTTTAACCCATTAAGTCCCAATGCTCCCATTTGGGAACATAAGTAATTTCATCTTCATCTGCTTTTTCAATGATTTGAATATAAATCGTCTGCGTTTTTTAGATATCGTCTGATTTCAATGATACTTTATGGGTTAATACTTCTAAGAGTGGCTCTTTACGAATATCCTTAACTTTAGCAGAAAAGGGATCAAGAAATGGGATACATTTTGCTTCATTTCATTTATATTCGTTAACTTAACTTATTATGAGTGAAATCTACATTTTAAATATACAAAGAATTATCAATGAAAAATAGTTATATCAAATAAAAAATATTTGTAGGAGAATGTAATTATCTTGAAGGCTATTCAGCTTGCGAAGCATACGTTATACGCCTCTGGCTTAACAGATGTAGACTTAGTTGGATGTTAGGAGGTGATATGTTCATCATCAGTTCATTTAGGGATACTTACTTTGATGCCATCTCAAAAAATGGGAAAAAAGTGCGCGATTTTTGAAGACAAGAAAAAAGTGGGATTGTAAAAAGATGTACGTTTTTGAGAAGCATGCAATCATCATCCAATGAAAAATGTAGACAAATGAGGCCAACGGTGTGGATGGAGCGTAAGAGAATTGCTTTTTTGTCAATTTCTTCTCCAAATTCAAAACATCGCAGCCAAAACTTGTACAATAAACCTTAAAAAAATTTTAATGATGATAAACGCTATAAATCCCCACCCATCATATCGCGCTATCCTATATTTGCCAGAGAAGTCTTTATATGAAAGAGGGCTTTTTTAGCCATTATTTTTCAATTTCTTATTTTAAATAGGTGGGATTAACATTAAATTTAAAGATATATCCACATCCACAAAAAAACTGTACACTATATCTGCAGATCATTTGAGTTTCGTAATTTTCAAACTAATTTTTACCTTATATAAAAAATTTTATGATAAGTACATCTTCATAACACATATACATTGATATCTCTCAAAAAATTTTAAGAAAGCATAAAACTTGCGTTCGCTTAGAATAGCAATTATGATATCCGCGCCCAAAAAATTTATTCTGACATCCGCATCCGCTAGGATGTCAAATTTGATACGCGCATCTGCAGATACAAAAAATTTCACAACCGGTAAATCTCTAACATTTGTGTATGAGATATGACATTCTCAAGGTGATTTTCTGCAAATCACAAATTTAAAAAAAACAGGATATATCTCACAAATAAAGCAATGAAAAAATCTATTTTTTTTTATTTACACTTATTATTATTATTAGTAAGATAAGATCAAAGATTATAAAAAAAAATTGTAAACTCGAATTGAAAGTTGAAATAAATAGAACCAAAACTAATTAAGGTATCTCACATAGAAATTAGTTCTCTCGTATTTGCTATTCATCGCTAATCGCAGACTCCGCGAAAGACAGAATTCTGCTATTGAAGCCTCATCAGTTTCACTTTGTGTGTTTAAAGTCACTTTAAGAATTTTTCAGGTTCTCGCCATAAGGTTTCAAATGACGTCGAGTAGCTGTGAGTGAGCATCAGCCAACTAGCCATCAACGGTTAGTTTTTATGATCATTTTATACTTATGAATTGATTACACCATTGCGGTTTCGAATCAATCTAAGTGAAGTGAAGCACATTTCTCAGCGTATATTTCTAGTACACGAGCGAACATCCAGAAGGGCGAAGGGAGGGGATGCTGGACGCAATATTCAGAGGTCTCGAGTTCAAATCCAAGTTGAGGCTAATTATTTTCAGAGACACGGTGTCAATGAATTTTAACCTTGATGGTTTCACTTGTGTGTTAGTTAACGAGTACATTACTATATATATAATACATAAACTAGCAAGAAACTACCACATAGCTTCTACAACTATTACAGTTTATAAGCATAACATTAATTTTATTGAAATAATATATATGGATAAAGAATTGCTTAACCTATCCAACCCCAAATGTATACCAGTGTCCCATAAAATAAAAAATTTTGCTTAAAGTTATATTAAAACTCATCAAAGAAATAAACAAGTAGTTTTCAAAAAAGTTGGCATTAAATGTGGTTAACTATTTTTCGTAGGAAATGTTTCAACTGGCCCACGGTAAGAGCAGGTTTAATTTTGTTTAATTTAGTTCAAAAATTCAAGCTATGCATTAAAACCACGTTTAAACCAAAAAATTGACTGCGTAATTTAAAAATGAACATTTGATCTAATTGGCAAAACAAAAATTAAGATGAAAAAATACCAAAAAATCTGAGAAAACAGTCTGATATCAGAGCATAATTATAGGAAACTTTCTTAATAACTTCTGCTAAGCAAGCGACACAACTTTCTAATACCTGGAAAAAAAGAAAATATGAAAAGTGTAAAAAATGAATTAGAAGCATTATACACCAGTTCTTTGGAAGACAAATAGTTTCATGAGGTTGCTTTCTAATTGAGAAATGAAAATGTCGCTAGGATGAGCCATTTTGGGAACAGTAATGGAAAGAATGTTACACACGTAGTGAATTATCTGATAATTTATCGGATCTGTCTAAAGTTCATTTTTAAAGAAATGCAAAAGAAGATAAATATAAAAGAGTCTCTTACATTTAGGTTGGACATTAAATAAGGCTGAATTTTGCTTGTATGTTCGATAGTGAGAGAGGGCTGAATTTTCGTTAATATATGAAGTGTGCTCAAACAAGACGCTAATTTCACTCTTCTTTTTTCTAAATGTGTGTAAACGTCCATTTAAAAGTGGGCAGAAAATCATTAGAAAATAGAATATAAATTTCACATTGGAACGCCGGTTGTATTTAAATACATTTTAAGTTAATAGCAAAAAGTTTTCTCTAATTTTCAAGAGTTATGAGAAAATGGTATTCTTAACTTGAATCTATAAAGAAAAGATTAAAGCACCTCCTAATTTTAACTAAAGAGCATCAGGTAATATGAAAAGCTTAACTTAACTTTTCATTTCAAAACAATCTAGATTTTATATTATTTCAGAGTTTTGTTGTAGTATTGTACTTGAGTTTTACTCTTTTTGAAAAGTTGAATTCTGTTGATAAAACATTTTTGTTCTTTACAAGTGATGTTTTCAATAAATTTCTTTCACCTTTTTATAATTGTTTTAAATATAAATAGTTTTCATTTAAAAAATATGAAGATTTTTTTAATATTATGATTGCAATAATACTTTTTCGAATTGAATCGTTATGAGAGAACTTAACTTTTTTTTGAAAGTAACCATTTCCAGAGAGTTTAATTACGGCCATAAAGAACTCGATCGAATTCACAAAAATGTACATATCGCAAAAACTTAAATAATTTATAATCAATCTGCACAAAAATTTCTTGTTCTCGATAATCAAAGTAATGATAATGATGTTGATAATATCCAAAATTATAATAATAAAAGTAGAGATGACAAATCAGAATCAAAAGTTTGTTTGGTTTCTTAGCTTTAAAATTCTTCGGACAAAAAAATTTTGCGTCTTATCATGAGAATTAACAAATTAACAATGTTATTATGGACTTAACAAAATAGCATACTACGATGAGTTTGAAAAAATGAAAGACACCAAATGAATATTTACAAATATTTTTTTGTTTAATACAATTTTTTTTATTTGATACTTTATTTTTTACTTGTTTTGAATGACTAATTGAATAAATTCGCTTAAAAAAATTGACTGTATATTCCCTGAAAAATTAAAAATCAAAAATTATATCAAATTCAAAATCTAATAAACAGATTTATATACGGATTTTGTTATTTTCATGGTTTATTAAAGTTTTTTTTATATATTCATAACAAATTACCGAAATTTATTAAACATGATTTTTTTTTCCAAAATATCAGTTTTGATTTTTGAGTAAAAATCAATACAAAATGCACTAATTGAAGTATACTAATTATTTCGTAAACTTTTAAAATCAATATAATATAATATAATCATTTGTTTTTTGACTTGTTCAACAGAGTGGACCATAAACTTTTAATTCTTAAGCTTTTGAAAGTGGGCATATAAAGACGATAACATCACAATTTATTAAACACTAGGTAGTAACAATCTCCTGTTTATAATTCAAAGTCAAAAAATCGAGCATGTTATAAGTAATATTAGGTGAAACTCTAATATGATCAATTTTTTTACCAAAATTAATAAATAAATATTATAAATTCTCAATATTTTTGGATGTGTATTTATCATAATATATGCTTTAATCAGAATGAGTTCCAATTTGTTTTATTTTATTAGATATTAATATTTTTTAAAAAACTATATAGATTTTAACTCATAATTTTCTATCTTTTCATAGCACGTTTTGTATTTAAGATAGTTATTTTATTAAATTTTATAGATATAACTTTGATTTAGTAAAATATAATTTACTATCGAGAATGTATAAAAGCTTTGATTGAAGCAGGTGCGCCTATCACCGTAATAGTAAATTCTAACGCAGGGTTGATTTATTAGTTATATATTTATGCCGTATTTCCTTAACGTAAAATAAAAGCAATGGCAGGCAAAGCAAAAAATAAGAACATTATATGTATATAATAAAAAAAATGATAAGGTACTTACGAGCATCACTAATAGCTGAATCTAATGAAAGGATGTAGTTGATTATGGAATCAACCAATTCATGACTAGATTTCAAAAGAGAATTTTCTTCAATTGTGTCATCGTGACTTACGTTGAGATTAGTATGCGTGCTAGATACGAGTATCTACAAATATGATAAGATGTTTAGCAAATCGTAAAATATTTTAAAAAGAGACAAAAGATTCTGTGAAGAATAAAAATTATACTGCTAATTATGAAAAATCTTTATTGACAAAAACCGAATTTTGTGTAATCAAAAATGAAAATATAGACATTTTAATGTTACACGTGTTAGAGAAATTTTAGATAACGGAACAGACAAGTTTTACATAGTGATTTTATGATTGAAAAGATATCTATTAGCGAATCTGTTTTTCTTAGGCTATATTCATATATAAAGGATTTTAAAAATTGAATGCTGTCTTCTAGATTTATATGTTATATTAAAATGACAGGCCAACTAATTCTCATAATTCATAAAAATTATGACCTACACTAAAAATAAAATAAACTTTGATGTTTAAATATTTGATTAGTATTTAAAGAATTATGTTAAATGCTGAATGTGAAACTTTTATTCAACTGAGTTCAGAACTGTTAAAATTAACCCTTTAGTGACCAGTGTATCATATATGATACATAAACAATTTTAGCTTCGTCTGCTTTTTCAAATAATTTTGTCTGCTTTTTAATAAATATCGTCTGATTTTTCTAGTCACGAAAGGGTTAAAGCAATATACTACTCCTATATTTATAGTATCAAAGCCGCGCACCTTACCGCCTTTATCGTCAGGCCTTAAAAATATGAAGACTTTTTTAACCGGTTATCGACCACAGTCGACATATGTCTACTTTGCAAAAATATGAATCGTCTGCTTTTATCAATGCTTTTTAATACAAATCTTCTGCTTTACATTAGATATCGTCTGATTATTCTGGTCGATAACGGGTTAATAAATAAGATCCGGTTTTGTGACTGTAAGTTTAGGTGCATATTTTATGATTACAAAAATACTTTTACGAATTGAATCGTTATGAGGGAACTGGAAAACGTGAATTTGAAAGTAACACTTCCTAAAGAATTTAATTCGGCTATAGAGAATCCAATCTAATTCACAAAAATTTACATACGTTAACGCTAAATTATATTAGTAGATAAGATTTTAACACAAAGACATTCGGAAAACATCTTCATAGGAACACCAAAATGTTAAAAGATAATAAGATCTTATAGGAAACTAAATCTAAATATATTTTTTTAAGTAAAATACTGTATAAAACTCAACTGACAAATTGTAAATTTTGTGAATAGAGACATAGGAAAAACTCACAACTCAAAGACTATATTTTAAAGTAATAGATCTCTTAGCCTGCATTTTAGAGTGCCAGTAAGGGAAGTTTAAGGGCATGAATAATCTTCCAATGTTGGCGGCGCCGTATCTAGATGTGATGAACGTTAAATAGTTTTAATAACACAGTAGTCATTTTTAAATGACACAAACGATGTGTTGCTTTTAGGCTAGTTTTTTAATTAAAAATTTAGCAAATTGTCTAGCTAAAAATGGACAATAAAGGATTCGGTAAGAAATGTCTCATTCACTTTTATGTCTAAAGTTCTTGGCAAACTATTTGTTATGTGTGTTGTCACTCACAATAAGTACATGACAAAAAGTACTTAGGTATTAAGATATCAATAAATTATTATCACGACAAATTCGGTTGGAATAATAATTCATAATGAAAAGGAGTTACTGAGTGAAAAAGGGCATGAATAAGATCCGTCATTTGATGATTCGTAAAGAAATAAACGGTAGAAATTATGTTGTTTATTTTTTGTTCGCTGTACTCTGAACTTTTGGTACTGTCAGAACTACTACATGATGAAGAAAACCAGAGATTTTGAAAGACTTCCACAACAATTTTCTAAAAAAAGAAAAGAGAATTATACATAACGACTATCTTCATGTTAACGATGTTGGAGTAAGTTTTGAAAACATTTTGAGAAATCTCAGAACCGCCAATTTAATCATAAAAGAATGTTATGAGTTATTTTAAGGGCTAAAACAACAACAAGCTTTCAAACCTTTTACTATTTCATCATCGATTTAGAAGAATAATGTCAGAAAAGAAATTACTCGAATGCCTTCTTCATCATTGATTCTCTTAACAAGTTTAATACAAATTTCAGGAATTTGAGTAACTGAGGGGTGATCAAGGCAAATGTCTTTGAATATCCGTATCACACGTTTTCTAACGCTAACACCAGTATCCTAAAAATGTACAATAATAATTAGCAATTTTTCTTTTTTATTGTCGCTATTACACCCGAGTGAAAAATAATTATTTATAACTCTGACAGATGTTATCATGAACAAGAATCAAACAAAGGTCGGCTGAATCAATACCCGCTCTGCCGATAGCTATAAGAGTATACTATAGTTTATAAGATAGTAACTAATAAATAATGAAATAACTAAATATTTCGTGACCTGACATTTAGCCGAATCGACATTTCTACGAAAAAGAGAATTCAATTTGACAATTTTTGTAAACATTGCTTTACTCTTCCAGTATGTTTGCAAGGGGTGTGCTCTATACAAATGTGAAGCGCAAATTTGTTTTGTTTTTCTATTCTTAACTTTTATACAAAAAAAATATGTGATGAATAACTTATCTACTCGAAGTGACATTGCCAAATGTGTTATGATATGACATGACTAATAACAAATCTACACCGCAATTTTTCTTTTATTTATTCATAACCTGTATACACAAATTATGTGATAAATAATTGTATCTACTAAAAGTTACACGTCAAATCTGTTATGATATAACTATATTTATCCATAACTATGCTATGATTTTACTATATTTTATTGAGTTTTAGTGTTTTAACATTATAAGAATATTATTTTATTGATTTCAGAAGTCTGGAAAATTGATAAATTGGTGCACATTTTTTACGTGACAAAAATTTCCTTACGACTAATTGTCTTTCAGACTCGTAATTCAAGAGCAGGTCGAAGATACAATAATATTGTTATTAACCTATAGGGCTTTTTTCAGCAAGCTAGGGTTAAGAAGAAAACATTTATATTATTCCTCTACCCTAACCAACTTTACACATTATCCTAAATTTAAAACCCTTTTTCCATATCGTTCTAAGATACTTTTTTTCAAACTGATTTTACATCTAACTTTATTTTTACCATTATTGTGTTTATCAAAAAATTCTTATAAACTCTTCTCTTGATATTTAAGTATATGAGTAAAACATCTTAATCTTAGTTTTTTTTAAATTATGTTCATCTCTTTAGTTTACAAAAATTCTTACTCTTTCATTAGATTAAAATCATAATTCTTAATATTCTGATTTTTGAGTTATTTGGCCACATTTTCTCAAATTCATAGTCAAATTTCACTGATATAAACTAGACTGGTTCTGGCAAAACTTTTACATAAACCAGGCGACATATTCAAAAGAAAATGAGTATTACATCAATTGTTTTCGGACATAAGTTAATCATATGTTATATTGCACTAGTTACACTCGTTCAGAATTTAACCTCTCCTAAGTAACTTATACTGATTTACCTGTAATCTTGCACTATTAGGATCTAAATATTGGATTGTTAGAATTATGCTTAATTCATTGATTCGATTAGCTATTGAGCCAAACCACAAAACGGATAGACTTGAGACTTTATAAGGATTCTCCGATCTTGTTAAGGCTTCAAACCCATAAGGTAAACACTAGAGGTTCCGTTTTCACTTTGAAAAAATATTTCCAACATTACATTATCAAGCATGACATATGCCAAAAGAGTTATTATTGAACAGTTCGGCATTTTCAGCGCAGTGGTTTCTTAATTTTTATTAATCAATTTAAAGTACTCAAAATTTCTCTTAACAATGTAATTTCCTTAAAAAATGAATTCATAGAAGATTAAAATATTGAAATGGAAAAGTCGTAAACGTTAAATATAACATTTAAGCTCTCCAACGTCGTAAAATAGTGATAAATTTTTATATGTATTTATCAACCAAATAACATATTTATACCGAATATAATAATGTCTAAATAACCCAATGAAATTATATAATACATAGTAACAGAAAAAGATGTAATTGGTGACTCCGCAAATTTATTAAAATTCTTGAGGGCTTTCTGGCATGGCAGAGCCAGGGGAACAACAACAACAAATGTAATTCTTTTTTATTATAAACATAATAAAACTTCCAAATGCATCAGCAAATATAAAAATAGTAATACTATAAGTTTTGTTTTGAAAATATCACCTTGCCACAGAAGAATATTACAGAGTAAATTGAAGAAACCATGGTTCGAGCATAAATTTATGAAATATTGCGAATTTTATTCCAGCTATTAAACTCGGTATACATGTATGCCTCAAATACACTTGCTCAAAAAATTGAACGACGCCTATGTTACTGATCAAACATATATTACTTCTAGATATTCTAAATAGAGTTAATATTTTTAATTAATTCTAGAAATTTTTAGCGTATCAGAATTATGTTACAATTGTGGCTTACTTGAAATAACTCTTTTGATTAAATATTCTATTGAATTGAAATTCTATTATTAAAATATATATTATTGCTAAATAAAAACTTACAAGAATTCTTTCGGACAACATGGGATAGTATTGAGAAATGAGTGATGGTTTGACTAGAATAGATTTGCCTATCAATTCTACAGCTGCTTCTCGTACACTTGTAGCTTGATCTTTGAGTCTCAAATGTACTATGTTTTGCACATTAGCCTGTACATTATGATTAAATGAAAATGATTAATTAAAGGTTTAAATCAAGCATAGAAGAATTAAAGTGCCTACATGTGCCAACATCCCAGGATCTGTTTCAATGACTGTTGCTAAGCATTTCATTGCTTTAGTTCTAATGACAATTGCGGATTCTTGAACAACTTTCATGATCTAAAAAGAAAATCGATAAAAACCAAATTGCTTAGGTGATAGCCTTATGTAAGAATGTAAATGGCATCAATCAAGCTTAAAGATTAGTTTTAGGTATATTTTGCACTATAGTATTATGATTCAACTCAAGTTTCTATTATTTTGCATTACAAGGTCAGTACGGTAAACACTCTTGTTTGAAATACAACTTACTTTCAGATATGACTTTGTATTTATGCACAAACAATATTCACATTGATTGTAAATGTAGAGATTCTAGAACATTTTATGAAATGTTACTTAGGATCTTAAAATGTAACTTAAACTTAGAACGTTTAAAGGCTTTTGAATTTCAGTATAGAGGAAATTATCCAATAGTGCACATCATTATCTTTTCTAGGTGTTTTATTGGTTTAGTTTTGCATCATTTGTTCATCATAATTCATACATTGTACTGAAAAGTTAAATTCACCAAATAAACATTTTTCTAAGTTGTTATTATTGTTTATTGCATTCTTTAAAAATACCTATGCCTAAAAAAACGTGAACATCTATTTTACTAGCTAATAAAATAAACATGACAAATGTAAAAAGCGCACTACTAGTGCCACTGAAAGACAGGTTGGTAAAGCCAAATTAAAATTATTCCTTCCGAAACAGATAAAACAAAAAATTTATGGAAAAAGCGTGCAAATGCAAAAATAAGATTTGTTAAAATCAAAAAGAATGAAAATGGATTTAGTTTTTAATTGTTGTGTTAAGGAAGAAATATAAAATATTCTTATTATATTAAATTTAAAGTTTCCATATTTTTTTGATTTTTTATATTTATTTGTTTGTTGATGAATGTGTCAATTTTATCTGTAAATGATCAAATTAAAATTAAAAAGAAACTTTAAAAGTTTATTGGAATCCGAATATTTCTAGCGTGTAGCCCTTTTTCAGGGACAAAAATATGGATCATAGAGAAAGGATTTAAAATTTACATTTTTATCCTTAAAAAGAGCATACGTGCCAAAAACATTTGGATTTCAATAGTTTTAAAATGTCATCAAATATTAATTTCAATTCGACAAAACATTATTATTTGAAATTAGGAAAATGTTTTAGAAGAAGTTCATTATGAGTCTTAAAATATTTCAAAATTTGATTGAAATTATTGATGTCAGGTTTTTGGCCGAACTTTCACAATCCTATTTATAGACTTTTCTTGACATACGACTTTATGAATATGGTAGGGAAACAAGTTCTATCTTAGAGGAGGCTAAATGCACAGATTACTCTGAAGATAATGTTATTGATATGAAAAGACAATGCCTTAATATTATATGTATAAAAGACACGGATTAACTAGACCAAGTTGATTCATATAGTTGTGAATATTAATCACAAATCTAACTAAAAATATTCAAAAAGTTAAAAGGGTGGCTTCAAATTTCAAAAATAAAGTAAAATTTTAATAATAAGTACTTGAATGATATAAATTTCAAAGTTCTTGGAGAAAGATTTATTGGTTTCAAGATATCTGGAAATGAAGTTAGCATCTGAGTATTCTAGATTAAAGGCATTTCTAAAAAAATTAGCGTATTAAACATTTATATGAAAGCAGCATTAATTTTTTATAATGGTGACGATTTCTTAACCTTAAAATGATATTCAAAGCAAGAAGAAACTTTTTCTATTAATCCCTTAAGCTCTATATTTTTTGAAACTTATCGTCAGCTTATCTTTTTAAATGAGTTGATTTATAAATTTGAGCACGTGATTTTTATTTTATTGCCTCAAAAGATAAGCAAGGATATTAACAGTCTTTCATATCCAGAAATTGGAAAATAAATTAACAATTATTTTGTTGGTGAATCAAATGTGTTAATAAATTTTTACAAGATGAAAAGTCCCTCACGTAGAGGCATTTAAGAATGTTGAATAAGGAAGATAAGGGACTTGTTATACATATGCATTATTTTAAATAAATATATTTAATCAAATAAAAAGTTGGTTGTATTGTTTATCTTAACAAACAAAAAACTTACACGGATAAAAGGGAGTATACGCATAAAAACAAATAAATTATATCCCGGGGCGTATCCTGCACAGGTAGCGCACCGTACACAGACAGTTTGTCTAGTGGAAAATTTGCCTACGGAGATTTTGTTACAGAGAGTACTATTTTTAAAATAATTTCACTCCTTGAATAACTATCTAAAATATAAGTAATTAAGATTAATTAACCCATTAAAGACCACAAAATAGCAGACAATATCTAATGTAAACCAGACGATTTGTATTAAAAAGAATTTATAAAAGCAGACGATCATATATTTATAAATGTCGACTCGGGTCGTTAACAGGTTAAATAAATAAACAATTATACGAAAAATACATAAAAAAGTAAATAACCAACAAAATAACTAACTGACTAAAAAAGATCTTTTTAAATGACGTTTATCAATTTATTTAAAAAAAAATATTTTTTAATTTATTTTTTATCAAAAAAACTTTACATTTATTTTTTTACTAAAATTTCATATTTATAAAATTCAAAAAATATCATTGTAATTTTTTTAATTTAATATTCTTAAATATTAATGAATTAAATTGTATTTATTTAAAAAAAAATTAGTTTAAAAATATGAAAAATTATAAATAAATATTAAAAAAATATTATATTTCCCCCTAAAGGGGAAAAAATAAATTATAATAAAAAACAAAGTAAACGCAAAAAATAATTTAATACGGTTATATAATTGCAATACACAAATGTCCGTTAAGCAAACTGACAGTTAGGCAAATTGTCCGTTAGAGAAACTGGCTGGTCATGGTATGGAACAGATCCGTGTTAACTTATCGATGAAAAGATGAATGAGTTGTCTTTGAAATTTTTTTTTTAATTTATTTAAAATTTCGTGACTTATTTTTTTTGTTACCGTTATCGAAACTTTGAACGTTTACAACAATCTTATTTCCATCTAAAAAAGACTAGAAACACACATAAAAAGAGCGAATGCTTTCAATTGACAAAATAACATATTGAAGGTTTAATAAGAATAATTAAACTTATGTATTAATCAATGGTTTCTAACAACAAATAATTATTCAAAAAAAAGTTGGCATATTTCCACAAATTTTCGCAAGATAAATAGGACCACATGCTTACTTTTGACAATGATACACCACTGATACATACTATCAGGTCCATCATTAAGTTGTCGCTTAGCTCAAAACATAGAGATCATTTAATAGTTTTTTCTCTAGCCACAGTATCAAGGAACACATTATTAAATTATCAAAAATTAACTGAATAATCTGTCTCAAAATACAATAGCTATTAAAAAAATAATAAAATAACTAAAAAATACTGATAATGTTTTATATCACTCAAAACATTAAACGATGGCACAATATTATTATCTATAACATGTGAATAGGTTCGTATGTAATAAAAGGAAACGGTAAGTTTCTACTACATAAGATTAATCTTCTATTAATATAAAAATACTGTTTATATCTTAGAGATGATTTGAAATAGCTTTTGTCTTTTGAGTTTTGGTCTTCAAACATGAAATATTGCAAAAGAATTTTCTGTTTTTCGATATCATCTAATTCGGAAGAGTTTTGACAAGAATTAGAATCAGGTGGATTCAAGATTTCCATATCTTGGTCTGCGGAAGATAGTGTGTTATCTTTAGATTCAAGTGTAATAGATTTTATAGAAGAATCTGGAGAGGAAATAGTTTCATCTTCATCTGAAGAATATTTATATTTTCTCTTATTTCTTTCATTCTTTAATTTCATTTTTTTTCTAAAAAAAATAAGTAATATGTAAATAAACTGTAAACTTCAAAGAAAGTATTCATAATTCTAAAATAATAATCCTTCGAATTTGAATAATTTGATCTCTACTAAAACAATTTTAAAAGATGGGAACCAGAAAGAAAGAAAGAAAATGATTAATTAGTTCATACAATTAAAAAAAATTTTTTTTATTAATTTTTACCAAGTTTTTTCCTCTTTGTTTCAATTTTTATGGCTTCTACATGCTCTGCATTTTTTATCAACAATATTTTTATCAATGCAAACATAAGTAAATAGAATTTCATTCTTTATTAAA
>JAUIRK010000726.1:0-118151 GCA_030549495.1 Nectonema munidae
AGTGTTTGTCATGACCCATATTCATAAGAATTCTCACTGACACTTTTTTTGATATATAGAACGTATGGTATCCATCTCAAATACAGACAGCGTAGTAGCATGTAGCTTTAGACATGCATAAAAGCACTGATCTTTTTTGTAGAAGTAGACCCTCATGGGACGCTTCCTACAACGTTTATGTGTTTCTATGTAAGGGGTGACTCCACACAGCAGAGCATCCCCCCCCCTCTTAAGTGAAAAATTTTCTACTTCGCACTCCTTGAACTAATGAATTCATATTTTTGAGGTTCCCATATAAACTTTAAATGAAATTTTCATTCTTCAGTTTTTTTTCTAAGCCAAAACTTTTTTTCTATTTTTTCTTTAAACATTTGGTAATTTAATACTTCTAAAACTTTTCACTCAGTTTAACTTCGATAAATAAGTCTATAATTTATTAACAACTTTTTCCGCTTGTTAAGGGACGCTCATATATACATGATCCCTTCAAAATATAGTAAATACTTAAAGTTATCAAACATACAAAAAAATCGTTAGAATATTAAAAATAAAGAGGAAAAGTAAAGCTGTGTTTTTAAATTCTAGACATGAAAATAAACCGTATTGGTTGTATGAGCTATCCTATTTCTGAATTAAATTTTTATAAAATGATAGGTTTTCGCCAATAAAAATATTAATTTTAGTATGTTGTAGATTGATTTAAGAAAAACGAGTGTTCTAAAATTAAGATTTCATTTGGATGATTTTTTTTAATTATATGAAAATTTTTTGTTCACTCTATGAAATTTTCAAGCACTTTGAAAAAAAGCGTTTTAAGACAGTGAAGTATGAAAATACACTTTTTTTTATATCATCACCCTTTGTTAAGTATACTCTATTACAAAGTCCTGTAGGATTTCGTTTTCTTTGTATTTAATTTAAAAAGAAAAATTGTACTTTTTTGAAATTCTTCAGCAATGAAAAATTAAAAATTTTAATCAATTTTAGTTTACCTAAAGTGATTTTTTTTTCATTTTTCTTAAACATTTGGTAATTTAATACTCTCTAAAACTTTTCACTCAGTTTAACTTCGATAAATAAGTCTATAATTTATTAACAACTTTTTCCGCTTGTTAAGGGACGTCATATATACATGATCCCTTCAAAATATAGTAAATACTTAAAGTTATCAAACATACAAAAAAATCGTTAGAATATTAAATAAATAGAAAAAAGTAAAGTTGTGTTTTTAAATTTTAGACATGAAAATAAACCTATTAGTTAAATAGTTCCTATTCTTTTCTGAATTAAATTTTATAAAATGATAGGTTTTCGCCAATAAAAATATTAATTTTAGTATGTTGTAGATTGATTTAAGAAAAACGAGTGTTCTAACAATATTTCATTTGGATGATTTTTTTAATTATATGAAAAAATTTTGGTTCACTTATGAAATTTTCAAGCACTTGAAAAAAAGCGTTTAAGACAGGGTATGAAAATAACTATTTTTTTTTATATCATTAACCTTTGTTAAGTATAATTTATTACAAAGTCCTATAGATTTCGTTTTCTTGTATTTAATTTAAAAAAAAATTGGTTTTTTTGGAAATTCTTTAGCAATGAAAATTAAAAATTTTAATCAATTTTAGTTACCTAAAGGGCTTTACCTCAGGTGCAAGTAATTGTGAGTTATGTCAACTGCATAGAAGAAACAAAAAAATATATAAAGAAAGTGAAAAAATATTTTTAATGGGGGTCATTTTTGACCGCAATCTCACTTCAAATTAAAATAGAACTTTATCGAAACGATTGGAATTAAAAAAAAAGGCAAATTATATAAAATTTTATATTTTTCTTTTAAAAAGTATATAAAGCGTTTTAGAGTCATTTTTAGCCGCATTGAAATTTGAAACTCAAAATTATAATAATACATTTTTTACACATAAAGAAATCTTTTAGACAAAAACACATAGTTAAACAAATAAAAAAGTAAAAGTCTGCGGATATTCAATAGTGGTGAGTCGTTTTAATTTATTTTCTGGAAAATATTATACATAAAAACAAAATAATACATTTAAATTAAAGTTATCTCTACTTGCCTTTAATCTTCAGGTTTTAGTGTACTTATTATATAAAACAAAGCTGTACAATTAAATAGAATAGTTTTCAAAAAAAATTGAGAAATATGTCAAAAAAATATTGTAAAAACACAATTTTTTTATTTGGGAATAATCTAACATTTTCTAGATTTGTTAATTTAAGTTATTTTATAATAAAATTTAAATATATTTACTTGTTAAAAAATTTTAAAGTTTTTATTTATATTTTGTTTAATTTTATTTTTTTTCTTTGAAAAATAAAAAATTTTGCTTTAATTTTTTCGCATAGACATTTCAATCCTTATCGAGGTAACAAAAATGGTTCACAATTATAAAAATTTTGCATTGTTATCATCAGAATGAGGTCTTTGACATAACTTTATAGATTAAGATGATATTTTTCTGAATAAGAAACTCGAGATTTATATGTATGTCAAGTTTCATGTTCATATCTTTTTTTATTAGGTGGCAATTTAACTTTGTTTCTGTCAGCTCATTTTGCCACGACCCTATTTTTAGTGTCAAAATTAGTGTTGAAAAATCGGTTAAAACTTATTTTTAAATTTTTATTTAAAATTGAAGGTTTTTTTTGTTTTTTAATTAAATTAAATATTTAAAAAAATTTAGTTTTAATATAAATTTTATTTTTTTATACTGAAATTAATTGTAAATCAGAATAAAATTTCTGAACTTGAAGTAACCGAAACTCAAAGATCAATAAGGCGTTCTGCGGAGAAAATATATTTGAAGAACCTTTTAAAGAAGTCAAAAAAATTAATTCCTCAGAGAGAGTAAATTTAAATTCAGAAAATTTAGGTAATATGTTTAAAATGTATGAAGCAACTTCTAAAAAAAGTGAAGAATACTTCATAAATTGTATTATGCTTTATGCTCAGGCAAACCAACAAGTGTTGAGAGTGAAAGATCATTTTCTGTTGTTAACGTTTTTTCTTTCAAATCTTCGTGCCAGAAAAGACCTTAAATGCTTTTGTATTTCTTAAGTTGCTTTTTTAAAAACCAAAAATAAACAATTATGTAAAAAGTTTAATAAACGCTTTTATATGAATTATTATTATTAAACAATTATAATAAACTTGATTTTTAATTTATTACAATATATCAAATCATACATTAATTTTATATAGGAGCCTCATGGTTGTTAGGGTGTACCTCTCAGCTTAACAGTTGAAGGGTTGGGTTTTTTTTCCCCACCCCCCCCACCCAAAAAAAAAAATAAAAAAAATTTTTATCAACCTTATAATGAAAAGAGAAATATCTTTACTACTGGTGGTGATTGTTTTAAATCAAAAAAAAACATTAATTTTATATGGTAACGATAAATTTTTGATCACAGATTGTAGCAAAATAATTTTTATAAATTGATTTTGGAGTTTCATTTTAAAAACCGATTTTTATTAACTTTTCTCAAAATAAAACCGGTTTTGAAAAATACACACATTTATCAACCCTAGTCAAAATCATCAGTTAGATAGAAGCTTCTAATTTCCTGACTTTTCCTAAAATCGCTAGCTGCATCTTTTGATACCATTTTAATGGTATTTGAACTACCCTCTCATGTCAAAAACTGTTAATCGAAATCAAAAATTAAAATTTTTCAGCAAAATTTTGACATTATCTGTAGTTAATCTCATAACTTAGGGTCTATATTATATACTACCTTGAAAATTTATAATTATATACAGTTTGGAATGCATAACACTTTATATATTTAATTTTTTCAATCTCCAAAAATATTCTCTCTAATTTTACATGAAATATATGTTTTTATACCAAATCAACCATGCTAGTTTTAGTTCTGAAATCACTTTTTGCATTTAGATTTAGAGGTTTGCGTTTGGTTCTAAAATTTGTTTCTAAAAATATTGATTCAAATTTTACATGAAATATTTGTTTTTATACAAATCGATCATGCGGGTTTCATTTCTGGACTCAGTTTTTCCATTTATAGATTTTGCTGTCAGTGTTAATCAATTTTGTGGTTTAAGTCTGAAAACTATTTCCAAAAATATTCTCTCTAATTTTACATGAAATATATGTTTTTATATTAAATCAACCATGATAGTTTTATTTCTGAAATCAGTTTTTGCATTTATTGGTTTTAAAATGTCTGAAAGTGTCAATCAAATATTCGATTTACTTCTAATGTCTACAGAAATATTTTTGAAATTTAAATAAAATATCTGTTTTCATTTCCAAATGAAAGATGCTGTTTCATTTTTGGACTCAGGTTTGGCATTTATGGTTTTAAAATATCTGAAACTTCAATTAGATTTACGGTTTACTTCTAGATACTGTCTTCAAAAATATTTTCAAAAAAATAAAATATCTATTTTATACCAAATCGACTATGCTTATTTTATTTCTGTACTGGATTTTGGATAATACGGTTAAAAAATATCTGGAAGTGGCAATTGAATTAGTAATGTATGGCTGAAAATCAGTTCTGTAAAAATTTTTCAAAAAATCGTTTATATTAGTTATATAGTAAAAATATACTTTTTTTTTATTTGGCCTATAATACTTTCTTCAACCATCTTGAGTATGAAATATTTATTTAAAAAAAATAAAACGTATTATAAAATCTTTTGAAGATTAGCACGAGCAAAAGAAGCAACCTCAAAAATATTTGAAAAGAGAAGATCTGATCAAAAGAAATAATTTAAAAAAGAAGTATCTTGACTAAATGGAAGATCTATGTTCTAATGAAATAGATGATCTAATATTGGGTGCTTCAAAAAAGATTTTGACCGTGAAAAATACGTTCCTTTTTTACAAATGAAAAATATTTAAATCTATAGCTTATCATCTAGGATTACAATGATCATTTAATTAAGACTGGTAGGAAATCTGAAAATTACAATAGGTCCAAGTTATCAAAAATGGCACAGATGCTAATATGTGAGAATTTGTCACTATCAAGATATTTTTTAGTTTAAATTGAATGTGTCCATCTTTTTCCTTTTGCGTGAAAGAGAGAATCTTTTAGATGAAGAAGGTTGATAACTTTTTGTAATTGAACAATGAACATCACGAATGATTCATCAGAAAAAAATCTTTCAACTGAGATTGTTTGACAAATATTCAGGAATACACACTGATAAAAAAAGCCTAATGTCATCAAGAAGATTCTTTAATCAGAATGCTTTGAGAGAGGAAAAAATCTGTTCAAAATAAATCCTTAAAAAAGTTTTTTCAAACACACATTGAAGAAAATAAATTTCTAATGAAAAAAGAGCTACCAAGAAAGGATCATCATAGAATGAATAGCAAAATTACATACTGTAAAATATAGAACATATGACGTAGAGACTACGAGCCGATAACGAATTTGTAGCCAAAAGGATGGAGTTCCTATCGAGATACATAATTGACGGACAAATGAAATATTTTGAGAGAATCAAACACCCAAAGTTGGTTTATTAAATAAATTAAGAAAATAATTACCAAAGAAATACTCCAAATAGAATTTATTTAGAAGTTTATATATTTGACATTGATTTCAATTAAATTTGCTATTTTGTTAGAAGCCAAGATTCCTTTAACTTTTCCTGCTTTTTGGTAATCAATTGATCTACTGTCATTTTTCTTTGAAAGTCATCATGTAATCTCTGCATGTTTTTTAGTGTGCATGGAACTTTTCTTTTGAGAACAAAGCTTTGCATAGCACACACATAAGTATGAGACCATCTTTTGGGGATTTGATCAGAAGCAAAATATTCGACAATTTTTATAGATGAATCTGACATGTTTATCTGAAATAATAAATAGATATCTTCAATAAAGAAGAGACTTTTTTCAAAGATAAATACAGAGTTAGATAATCAGCTAAAAATGTGTGTTTGGCAGCTTTTTAAGAACAATTTGTTATGGGGGCGTGTGTAGGGTTGTTTAGATACTGGGTTTCGATAACTCAAGGTCTTGGGTTCGATCCCGCATCAAGCCTACTTTCCTCATAGTTCGATACAAGTGGCGCAATGTGCATTCTCGATGAAAACCCCCACGCTACATTTACCTTGACCTTTATATAATTGTGATATCCTTTTTCTTTGAAAGATACGATAAACAGATGTGCATGTTTTTTACCTCTAAGTGGAAAGTGCGTTTTATAAATAAAAAGTTGATAAACATTTTACATTTCCTGCAATTTGATAATCTTGTGTTTCTGAATAAAAACACGAACAATACTAACAAAATTTTAGCTAATATTTTCAATGACTTCCTTGATCATGAATATTTGCTGCACAATTCTGATTAGTTCTACAAGATAAGTAAGTAGTTGTAAATGAAATAGTTCCTGATTTAAACCAAGAAATAAATCAGAGGATTTGGTCGTCTTATTTCAATACTGTATGCAAAAATAACTTCATTTTGAATTCTTAACACTTTTTTGTGTTCTCTTTAACGAGAAACTTTTAAATTTTATTGAAAAAAACACCTTAAAGCGAAATATACACTTTGAATGGGTCTAGGACAGGGGTTCCCAAAGTGGTAGATTCGACCTCCTCAGGTCAATGAGAGGTTTCTAGGGGTCTATTATTACATAGAGGTGATTATTGTCAAAAGAAAACATAAATTACTAACCGTAAACCCTAACCCTTTTTTAAGTTTGACAATATTTTTAGTTTTGATTTTATTTCAACCCTAAAATTGTGAAAAACATTTTTTCACAATTTTTAAAGTCTATTTTTTTTTGATATTTTTTATGTCAATTTTTTCCTAGTCATCGATTATAATTCGAAAACGTAAATTTGATTTCGAATTAATGCTGAACAAACTAATTTAACTAACGAATTAAATTAACTAACCCTAACCCTATACGACTTTAAATTTTGAGATTCTATATAAAATATAAAAAAAGGATTTGCTGCTAATGCGGGATAGGAAGATTATATATATTAAGTATATATTGTGAATCCCTTGAATAAACATCAAGAAGTTTATATATATTATATATAAAATTGTAAATTAGGGAAGTATGATCTTAGTGATGAAATTGTAAATTAGGGAATTTTTGACTTAAATGTTAAATTTTTATTAATTAAAGATAAATTTTTCTTTAAAGTTTTAAAAATTAAACTTAATTGTTTCTTTACAACGTCAAATAATTTTCACTGTGAAATGTAAAAATAAGATTTTATTTCCAAAATATATTGCTTAGGTTATCACGGAAACCCATAAATATAAAATCAAACTACATTAATTATTTATGTTTTTATTTTCAAGTAAGCCAACAGCTTCTTTCGGTATTTAATGTCGATGAAAAAATACATGTAAAAGAAAAGGAGGTAGAACAAGGACTCAAGGAAGTTTTGCAGAATGTAGACAACATCATGAACTCTTGGAGTAGGATTTAGGGTGATTAGGATCGATACTAAGCCAGCTGGCAAAACAGAAAGTGTGTAAGATAGTTTCAGAAGTATAACAAAGATTCCATATGCACCTTCTGATGTTGAAGATTTTCTAGAATCTGGAGTACTATTGGTATTGCCCGTAGTATTACTGATCGTTTTGTGCTGTTTGATGAAGCGGAAATATGCAAAAGTGCTCACGATTGAGAGGTAGAGAGCAAGTGCAGAAGGCAGAACACGAGACACGATTTCTCGAAGAAGTTCATAAATATTGAAGAAGATCGTATGTTCAAGATTTGGGGTTGTGAAGTATAGGGTTGAGTGCGAACACTCCAAACTTTCAATCCTATACCAATTATACGAGGGAATGTAGAGAAGGAATATGAGCGCGGATATAGAGGCAAATTTGGCAAACAAAGTGGATCTTTTTAGTGTATTCTGACGTATTTTGAAGCAGTTGTATTGCAGCCAAGTTAAGTAGAGGATTGTGTAGCCAGTGATATTTTTGGCCGAGAACTGAAAGAGAAAAGCGAGTTTGTGTGTGTAAAAGACCCAACCGTGCGAATAAAAGGCGGGTTTTCCGTGGCTTCTACCCAGGATGTAAAGAAAAGGAAAAAAGAAGAGATTTGCGTTGATTATGAGTATGAATATGGAAATGAGGAACAAGACGAAGTAGAATGAGTTCTTGCGCTGCTTAACAAATAAAAGAGCCGAGGGTATCGTGATGACGAGAGAAAGGACCATGAAGACAGGCAAGACTTTGGTGGAGTAGATTATTCGCAAATCATTTGCTTCACCTCTCAACAAAGCAAGGCACATGGAGATGTTGTAAAATTCTGTAATATTTTGCATGTTTTTTTTTAAATTAAACTTAGTAGTGTGTTTGGAGTAAACCTTCGTTTAACAAAACGATAAGTCTCAAAACTTTTAAAGATGTAAATGATAGAATATAGGTCCTTTGTAATGGAATATAAAGCTTCTACCATTGTTAAAATTTCGTTCATTTTATTCGTTTTGAATAGCATTCTCTATTCAAAACAATATATTTTATTGCTTACACAATGCCCCCTCTCCCCCAAGAAATATAAAATGTTAGTATTGATTTTGTAGCTTTTCAAAATTATGTCATTATATGTATACAAGACGGCCCTTAATTAGTTTTTCTCTTACCTCGAAAGATAGAGATCATTAAATGCTGAATAGCACAAATAGCGTAGGGATAAATTGGAGGACGAGTAATTTATATCGTATCAGTCATATAAGGCAAATGCATTGAATGATATGAAATTTAAGGAGCCTTTTTTGCACATTTAAGTTAGAGTATAATATATTTCCGACATTCTTGAAAAATTACAAAATCCGGAAGTAGAAGTAGTTTTGTGTAAATACGACTGCACAATTTAAATCCGCATTGCTTTGTCGTTGTTTATTCACGCGCGATAAAATCGAATTGCTACTAATTTTGTATCTTTTCTTTATCGCAAAAAGGCTCTTTTTGCAAAAAAATTGGCGATTCATCTTAATTATGTTGTCTAGGAAACCTATTTTTATTTACGAATATTGAGTTTAAACGAAATGTTTAATAATGTCCTGTGGAATATATTATAGGCGCGTCGGAAAGAGCCCGGGGAAGGAGCGGAGCAAACCCTGGATATAAATCTTTCGAATGGTGGACTTTTATGAGCCATTCATGACTATACATAAAAATATTCATTCATAACGGATAATAACATTTGGGACATTTTTATATTTTAGAGTTGTGATAGAATTGAATCAGAGTATGTTTTCTGAAGAAGTAAATTATTTAATTGGTGAGTTAATTGATTATTTGTTTAGGTTTTTCTAAGCTAATTATTTAATTATTTTGATTAAAATTAATATTATTTAAAAATGCTTAAATATAAAATTAATATTATTTAGCTAATATGCTGTTAATTCGGCAACACATTAGCTTCTATATATTTTCAAAATCAATTAAATAACTTTCTCTCTTCTTGCCATAAAAATTCACTCTCTCTCGATGTCATCAATAGGAATGAGATTGAATATATATTATTCAATTTAGAAAAATATTATAGAGAGAGAGAGACAATATATATTTATATTCAATTATAAATAATTGTTCCTGCGATAAAATTTTATGAATTTTTTAATTGAAATTGTATAAAATATTTCTAATTACTTTTCTAACTAGACTGGAAAATACTTCACTTATTTTTTTGTTCGTTTGAATTCGATTTTAGGAAATCCAATCTCTTTCAGCGCTCTTTATTTCAATCTTTGTTCCTTAGTTTATCTAAAAGTCCATACTAACATTATAAACAAATATACTTTTAAGACAGATGTCTTAATAGAACCCGATTTTTTTTGCCTGGGGATTCCTTATCGACTGGCAGTCTGTACTTCATTACTTCTATATATCCTAAATTGTAGAAAAAAATTTTTTTATTCTCCGTTAAACTAAAACTTTAAAATAAGACAGTGCACTCAACCGAACAAAAATAATGTATTTATAATCAAATACATATATATATTCATAATGTTTTTAAAAAGATGATATGTATCCAAAAAAATATGTCCTTTAATTTAAAGCAACGCTCACATCTAAAATTCTGAACATAGCATTCCATAGTTTCAGCCAAAAATGAAAACAAGTTTTGATCACATGGTGATTTGACAGATGGTATAACAAGTAGCAGTTCACCAAGATCACAAGATTTAATATCTTGGCTGATAGATTATTATTATTATATAATTAGCATTTTGAAAGCAATCCTTATTTCAACTGGGAACCAATGATGTTAAACTAAGTCATTTCAAATGCTTTCATGTTTATTTATATATATAAAACAACTCAAACAGACGCATTTTAAACATTTGTATTCCTTTTATCTCTATTGTTTGGACTTGCATAGAATAAACTATTGTTAAAATCAACTCTTCTAATAATAATATAATCAAAGATTTTTTACATGTGTGTGTGTGGGGCATAATATCAATTCTTCAGCAATAAATAAACACACCCAAAAATGAAAGGCTCGATAGCATGTCTATTATTATGTCTATCTGATATATCTTTGCTTGTGTAGAATACACGACATCTTCTTCCTTAGTACTTGGAGTGAAGACGTAGCCTGAGAGTCAGAGTTCAAGTGGCCTTTGACAAAAATATTTTATAGTTTTAAGTTTTTTTTATTAATTATAAATATATAAGTTAGTAGATGGTTGAAAGGGATTAGACAAATGATCATCTCTCTTATTAATCATTTATCCCCTTTAACCATCTACTAACTTCGTTTAATCCTTTTCATTCAAAGCATTTACATCTTCTACATTTAGTACTTCAACTTGATAAAGACTCGTAGAGTCGAAAATTCCTTTTATTTAAATAAATTTGTTTAAAACTTATTTGTTTACTTTTTTTTTTTATTAATTTAAAGTTTCAAAAGAAAAGATAGATTATGTGATGAAGAAAAGATATCCTTTCCTATCGATGCTTTTTTCAATATTGTTATTTTTTTAGTATCTTAATACAAAATTTAAAAATTTGAAAAAGTCTCTCAATTTATAAAAACCTTTGGGTTCTCTCCATTTAATGATCAGACTTCAAAAACAGTTTTGCATTTTTGCAAAATAATGTCATAATACTAGTCAAAGAAAAAATATAAAAATTATAACGATTTCCAATGAAATTTACTATAAAAACGAATTTCTTTGTTAACACAACCTAAAATAGGATTTGAAAAAGCAAAGCGATGATTTGTAAGAGTTTCTAAAATGCAACACTGGTAATTGCAGTGTACTAAAAATCAAAGAATTCAATTTAACTCTCAAGTTTTTAATAAAAAGTTTCAGAATGCAAGATCATTATTATTTTCAAAAAATGTTAGTCCAATTTTCTACTTTCTTCCAAAAATGATAAATTTACGCTTTATTTTTGAGCAGTGATGAATATAACTTATGTTGGATAAAAAATTTGCATACGTAAATACAATTTGCAGTTTTTTTGATGAATCTTAATAAAAAAGTTATTGATTACACTGCATTAGGCTTCGTTCTTAAACAAAGTCCATGTTTTCAACTTTTTGATAGCTCCCTTAAGTTCATTTGTAAAACACTCATTACCGCTAATTAGAATTTATCAAAAAAAAATGTATGCCAAACGCTCTCTAACAAAACTTCATAAAACGTTTCCATATTACAATTTATTTATAAAACATAATTTTTAATTAATATGTTCACTTTGATCACAAAAATCGAAAACAGAAAATTTTTATTTAACACAAATTTCCACTCATCTTGACACCAACCCGCTCTTTACTTTATAAATGAAAATTTTAAGTTAACATCGAATCCTCTCGTCCCATTATTATTTAAAATATTTGTAAAAAATCTCAGAGATCTATAATGTATATATTTTTGCCAACAAAGTATATGCTTGTTATGCATGATAGTTTATTCATGAAACATGATGATATTGTAAATATATCTGTTATACATTGTCACAAAGTAACGGATCTTATAGAAATAGAGATATTTTGCAAACAAATTTACAATAGCATATGTTTCAGTACATACTTGATTTTCATCATATTAAGCAAAATTATTGTATTTCCTTAAAATAAGGGTTTCATGACATTTCATCACCCAACATTTCATCACACGACATTTCATCACCCGACATTTCATCATACGACATTTCATCACATAACAGTTTTGTGGATTATGGAAAGGATTAAGATTATGGGGTGTGTAACTATCTATGTAGTTCCCCTCTCGACTAGAAATAAACTTGTTGTTATCTGGTTGCCAGATTTCAAAAATAAAAAATCGGGACACTTGTATGACAGAATAATGTTAAGTTTATTACTAATAAAAACTAATTATTTATTATTAAATTATTAATATAAATAATTTTAAACAAATGAATTTTTTGGTGACACACAAAGTTGTTTTGATAAAATTGGGTTTAAACTTGACTAATTGTAACGTTAAATATTTATAAAATGTTATTGTATAGGCGTAATTTCATTTTGAAAAAAATTTGTACAACATGAAAAAAATGCATATATTATTTGAAAGTAACTTAAAATAACAAAAAAATTACAATGAATTATTTACTTGAATATCACTTATTATTTATGCCTCAATTATATTTTTTTGAAGATTTTGCACTGTTTAATAAGGCTTTGTTTCCATACCAATAAAATTCCTTACAACTGAAATTAAAGTTCTATTTACATTGCAGGATAGCTTCTATAGAATCTACATCCAATTTGTTTCTCTCATCAGTCCACTGAAATTTCATGAGTGAAAATAAACGTTCAACATTAGCATTATGAGCTGGAATGCTGAATAAATATTCGCACAAAACCAACAATTCTAAGTATTGTTCTTGAAATTCAATTTTCATGAGAATACAAGCCCACCTTTCGTGGCATATCTTCATTTTCCACTCATCAGTTTTGACTTCCTCTTCAGCAAGAAATTTTTTGAAGATGGACCACTGATAAAAAAGTTTGTTGTCATCAATTATTATACCTTTTTTTTCATCACTAGACAGGATGATTGCACTTGTTCCCATGTTGGAATAGTATTTAATAACATCCATGAAAAACTTTCAAAATGTTTAATAGATGAAACCCGTTTAATAAGATAGTTGTAACAAATGGCATAATAATTATTGACTTCATACTGAAATTTTATTTTATCACGTGATGAGACATTTTCATTGTTGATACAACTCTTGACGGAAAGAGGAACTTCAATAACACTGTTTTTTCTTTTTTCAATTTTCATAATTCTACTGCTGAAAACAAAATCAAGACTATGAACAAAATATAAGTAAGCTTCACTAAGAGGATTATTGAAAAATTCTAGAATAATTTTAGGTGACATTTGTTCAGAAAAGAAATAAGATTTAAGGGCTTCAAATAATTTATTGATTCTTTCAACTGCTTTATTCAGAGAAAGCCAACGAGTTTTAGAATGTGAAAGAACTGAGGAATACAAACTCACAAAAATCTTTAAGTTTTTCACTTCTAACAGTATAGATACTGAAGTATGAAAATTTTTTTAACAACAATTACTTCAATGTCAACCGATAAAACACCAGTCGCAGTATGAGCAGCATTGTGTAGAATATGTGCCGGGCATCCAATACCTTCTATTGATTGATTCATGCTTTCTTTCAGTTTTGCAAACACATTAATTGTGCCTTTGCGTAAACATCTACCAAAATTTGTATTAGTATTGTCTCCACAAAAAGCTATGCATTTTTTCATATCTAGTCCTGACTCAGGAAGACTTTCTTTGCAAAATGTAGCTATTGTGTCCGAAGTCTCATTCGGTAAACATTTTACTAACTTTATCATGAGACCAACATCACGAGAAAAATATTGTACAATCAAAGGAAATACTTTTTCAGCATTATGATTCCTTGTACCGGTAGATATGCCGAAAAAAAGAAGAATTATTTTTATTTTTCACAATTTCGGTAATAGAATGTGGTGCCAAAACGTTTTTGATAATTGCAGTGCATTTTGTTCTACCTTTTGAAAATTTGGTTGCAATTTTGGAGTCTGCAAACAACATTGGTAGGATTACATCGGTACAGTCGTTTGAACTGAATGACATGTGGTGACGAATAGTATGAAAAGCCATGACTATTTCTGCCGCTATTATTTTATTTTCGTTATCTGTGTTTTTTTTAATTAAAAAGTTTGTTATTATACTGCACTCGTTTGATGTTGAAGATATATAACGTTTGTGTTTTTCGGATCCGATGTGCTTCTTGATGTCATTTTGTCCACCATTGTCAATACTAAATGTGCAGTTACATAAATCACATTTGGCTTCAAAACAGCTTGTTGCGCGCTTGACAAAAGACCATTCGCTGGAATATTCATCACGAAATTTACACTTACGTTTAGGTCTTTTAAAACAGATTAGTAAAAATCTAAAAAAAAAACAAAAAATGATATAGGAATACAAAAAATGAGAATAAATATCGTGAAATTCACTTGATTGAATGTATATATTCGAGTATAGGCTCCTAAATAAAGCATATAAAAAAGTTATGCGTAGACTTTTACTGATTACTAATTAATCTTTTCATGATTACTCTTGTAAACATGACATACTAACTAATCAATGTACATATATACATGTATAATAAAGTTTGAATTCAGACGTTTTTTGGGTTATTATAAAAAAAATGAAGTTTGAAACCATATCAAAATGTAGTTACTAGACTTACGTGCTTATATTTAATAGTTCACATATGTAATTTCGTTTTTTTTTAATAAATATCCTTTTTTTCTATAAAAATGATATGATAAGAAAATTAAGTTTAAAACTAAAAATTTCATAATTCTAGTTTTTTTCAAATTGGGACAAATGGTGTCCCCTAGTTGTGCATTCGGGACGCGGGACAAAATAACATAAATCGGGATAAGTCCCGAAAAATGTAACATAATACGCAGAGAGTAATAATATATATTATATATTGTATATATGATATATATAAAAACAATCATCTTCTTATAAAAACTGTACCATGATAAGCTCTGGACAGGAAGTAGTTTAGCGCTAATTTTCTTATAAAAGCTGTACCATGATGAAGGACTTAAATGTACCATAATTTTCTTATGATTTCTTTTCATGCTCTGAATATTTTCTTTACTTCAATATTCTAATTTAGTTATTTTTCAGTGCTTCACATTATATCTTCACATTATATTATCTTTTTATTTTATTTTGAATGGAACCCTTTGGTGAGTTTGGAGAAACTTCTAAAGGAAAAAATAGCAATATTTAACAATTGCGAATATTATAAACATAAAGAAAATAAAGATACTTCTATACGTTGGAGATGCGCAGAGTACCAAAGAAAAATATGCGCTGCATTCATTACAACTTTAGGAACTCGTCCTAAAGTTGAGCATTCACATTTCTTAGATCGAGAAAAATTAAGTGCCAAGAGAGCAATTCATAAAATGAAAAGTTCAATGAAAGAAATCGAGGAAACTCCTATTATGGTTGTAGGAGAACATTGTCAAAATTTAAGAAATGAATCTATGATGAGGTTTCCCAAAAAAAACCGAGTCTTCTACGAAGCTTGCAACGTTCTAGTAAAAGTTTTGAAATTTGTCCGACTTTACCTACTTCATTGAATTTTGAAATTCCTAACAATTTTCGTGAATATTTATTGTATGATTTCTGGGATTCATGATACACAAAGATTTATTCTTTTTGGACATGGAGAGACGCTAGCTGCCTTGTCTCGTGTGGATTTATGAATAGGAGATGGAACTTTCAAAGTCGTACCCTCATTACTTTTTCAATTGTACACAATACTTTTTCATTTTGAAGAAGGTTGTAATCTTGCAGGAATATATGCCCTATTAAAAAATAAAAGTAGAAATACTTATAGAAGAATGCTCTCTGTTGTTCAGGAAATAGTTCCTGAAGGTAATCCAAAAAAAATCCTTCAAGATTTTGAAATTGCACCAATAACTGAGTTTCGATGCGCATATCCGAACGCTGAGTTACAAGGCTGTTTTTCACCTTTCCCAAAGTGTACACAGAAAAGCTACAGAACTGGGATTGAAAAAAGAACTAGAGAGTAATTCTGAACTCAACACATTAATTTTATATTTACCTGCACTTTCTCTTGTTCCTCTAAGTATGGTTGAAGAAGCCTTTGTAGTTTAATAAATATTATGCCTGAAAATGAAAAATTTGATGAACTTTTAATATATTTTGAACACACATATGTTAGAGGAAAGCAAAAAAGAAATGGAACAGCAAGAAGTCCACTTTTTCATATAGAAAATGGAATTATTTTGAAAACTCTGTGGAAGGAGTTTCGTGAAAGATATATGCAGTAGAAGGTTGGCATCATTCCTTACAATTTTTATTTCAAAGTAGCCATCCGACGATATAGACATTCTTAAATGGTCTGTATAAAAATATCTCTCTTCAACGTTTTAATCTGATGCAAGGAATTAGTGGCGTTATAATACCGCCAAATAAAAAATATTTATCCATTAAAAGAAAAATTCAACACTTAAGAGTCAATTTAACCAATCGGTTATTATTTCATACCTCAAAGCTGTTCAATATTTTGCATGTAAATAGTTTTCAGCAATAAAATTGTTTTATATTTACTGTTAAATATTACTTTTTTTTTTAATTTTTAAGACGATTAAAAATGCACATTTTGTAGTAAATGGTAAATCAGTAAATTGCAATGATTTTTTGAATGTTGGTATTTTTCGTTTTCACATTACTGAAGTATTTTATTTTATATTAAAAATTTGAAAGAGTTTTTATATAATTTTAATAAAAGGTTTTGCTAAGACTATTTACGAGTAAGATAATGAAATTTTGTATGATGAAATATCCTATGATGAAATGTCAGGTGATGAAATGTCGTGACACGAAAATAAGTACTCTTATAGTATTTTATATCTTCATTTTTTTCCTAATTGAAAGCTTAATTTCAAAGAAAGAATTTATATCACTTTAGAAACAAAAAAAGTTCTTAAAAATATGCTACATATAAAAATTTTCTCCCATTTTCTAAGTTTATTTTAATTTTAGGAACCCTTTTTGAATAAATCTTTATAATTTCGATATGAGGAATGATATGAAAGTTGCATTGATCACACTCGTTTAGATAAAGCAGATGCATGGATTCCTTTGAGTTGTTGGTCGGACTATTCAGACACTTTTTTGACATATAATTGTTTCAATTTTCAGAACACTAGCTTATATGTTGATTTATTTTTTTTAATGACACTGCGAGTTATAGAAACAGGGACGCCGTAAATTTTTATAAAGTTTGAGGACCACTGTTCTATATGCCTGCCATTATTTTTCAAAAGAAAGGAAGAAAATCACATTTTGGGTTAAGCTTTAAGTTTCTAACTCGTTAGAGAGAAGAATAAGCAAGCGATATGGAACCCGCTTTTATTTCTTGTAAATTCTTTCTTCCTATGCATGGAGCCTTTTGAATCATCCTGTATTTGAAACTGTTTTCATTTTTAGCTTCTTTTTATTCCTTATTTTGTGTATTGCATCCAATCGAAGATTAATATTATTTAATTACTAATTATACAGATTGAGATGGCGCCATCAGTAATCTAAGCGAGGGCGAGTGGATCAGTACCAAATTTTTTAACCGGCAGGCCATATGTTGAACCGAATTTAAACATTAAGTAAAGAAAAATTTTCGCCAATTTATTAAATATACCTCATAATGGGTGGAAGTATTTTATTGATTGTATTCTCTGCTAGTTATATAGCAATAAAGTGATGAAACATGCCGAGGTTGTGGTAGAGTTAGTAGTGAGGTTACTACACAAAGGGTTAATAAAGCCGGGCCTGATGTAAAACTAAAATCTAATTAAAAAAGAAACAGCCATGAAGAATCATACATTCCTTGAAAGGGATGTCCACCATTCAAAATAAGTGTACTTGATTTGTGAGAAGCAAAAGAAGAAAATTTATTAGAAATGAAATACTGTGTGTTTAATTAGCAAAGTAAAAATGGAAGTTGGATGTGTGGTTGCTTCGCTTTGCTGGGTAGGAGGACGAGGCGAGAAATGGAGATGGCAATTCTTGATTTAAGCGTTTGAAAGTTGTGCGGGGTGGATTAGAGCGCTTCACATCTTCAAGCATAGGCCTCGACTAAACGCGTGTCTTCGCACACAAGCGAGTCCTGGTGCGCACTCACTTTTGCTTTCGCGTCCACAATTTTCTCCCTTTTTCTGGCAAATGGGTCAACATTAGTATAGCGAAGGGGTCACCAAACTTTATCAACAAAAGCTAATTAATCCAACATATGCTAAGTTCAATACTGTGACTACCCCAAAAATAAGGTATGCTTTAGCATTACACAAAAATTACAACTTATTTATGAATCAACAAGTTATCAAAAAGTCAACATCAGCAATATTACAGAAAGATTATTGAGATTTTGATAGCTTGTTTTTAGATTTCTTAGCGCAGCATCATCTACCTTTCATAGATTTTTCTCAAACTCTTTTTTAACTCGACCTTCAAGCGAAACCATTTTCTCCAATCATTTTCCAAATCTTATGCCATAAACACTTTTCTTTCAGAACATCGACCTCTATTTAGACCTGATCACGTTTTTTCACGTCGTTAAGGTCCTTAATTTCTATACTCCGATTTGTTCGTGTTCAAACCATAGACAACTTAGTCAAGTCCTGATGTCTATATTATGGGAACCGGACTAAAACTTGAAGATATAAAAATAAAATTGAATAAAATGTTTATACTATACTTAGACATTGTGAGGTCTTTCAGATAGCTCATAAGCTGTTGATTTGAAATACCACAATTAAGTAAAGATAGGTTTGAGTAGACGTGTTGACAGTTTGGTTACATTCTGTCTGTAGACATTATGACCATCGAAAATTTTGTCCGTCGACGTTATGCCCTTCTGCATTTTCTCCCGCAACCAATTAAAAAGACTGTTTCCGATGGGCCATGACACATACATACATTTATCAATAAAGTACATACAAATTTTATATTAAAGAGTCTAAATTTTTGAGGGGTAATAAGTGTTATGTAAATTATATAAATAACTTTATGAGAAGCCAGCTATTATTATTCTGTTTGTGTCAGCGCGTCTGAGTTGGATCATGCCAGCATTATCACTGGCAGGAGAAGAACAGGTTATCGGAAACCGTTAATAAGTTGAGCTCACAAGATTGAGGTTATTACTAATTTTCATCCAGTTTCCATCGAATAGGGACATCTCCTGGGAGATTGACAGCTCCAGGAATGACCCTTGTCTGTCAATCTTACATGTCAATATATTTTTAGGGATTAATTTCATATTATGAAAATGTGTACACTAGAGTCCTGAAATGGGCATGTATACCCACGCGGTCATGCGGGTACCGGTACTCACATTCAAAAAGAAAAGCGGTGTGGGGGGTCACGGGCAAAATTTTTTTATCTTGCGAGTAATATAATTGTAAGTTGCTTGAGTGTGTACTTGCATATATAAATGAGAAGAAGAAAAATGGCTTGAAAGGCAAAATAAAACAATCAGAAGTACAGGAAAAAATCATCGAAAAAGAATGAAAGTTGTGGAATTTGACGATGATTGGGAAGAATTTGAATCAAAAGAAATAGAAAAATAGCAAAATTTATCGCTGGATCCTTCAATTTGTACTGATGTTCTTGATTGGTGGAAATCTCACTCTGGTACTTTTCCTTTTCTTGCATCAGTTGCCATAAGTGTATTTTGCATAATGGCTACAAGTGCACCAAGTGAATGGAACTTCAGCTTAGCTAGATTTATAGTTAATGAAAGAAGAACACATTTGAAACACTTTGTTAATGATATTTTATTTTTAAAGAGTGTAATGAAAAGTTTGAATATTATAATAAAGTTTGCATTTTTCAATAAACCCATTTTTAAATTCCTTTAAAAAAAATTGGAAAAATTTTTCTGTATAGCTTCAATTTTTAGAGTGTATGTTAATTTTTCAGGGGAAAATAAGCTGGATCAGTTTGCGAAAAAATTTTTTTGTGGGTTTTGGCCTAAGGGCGCTATATTTTTGATTGCGTTGGCCGGTACGGGTAGGTAAACTGTTGTTAATCGACACTTCATTAATCTAATCCTTCATTACTTTGTTTCTTTAAAATTTTTCTTCTCTTCACCTTTGAATACAAAATATATTACGATTTTTTTAATTAAAATAATCAAGCATTTGACATTTTTGGTAAAATATTTGAATTATATTAATGATATAATTACTAATTATATTAATTGCGTAAAATTTGATAGCAAAGTTATTATTTTTTTTTAAAACTTTCATTATCCGAACAGGTTTTCTAAATGTTCTGTTTGGATTAACGAACGTTGACTATATGCAAGGCATAGGACAACACTATGACATAAAAATGTCGGATTTAAGTTGTATATAAAGACATTCTAAGAGAAATGAGATGAAAATTATCTCCTTTCAATAAAATACATAAAAACTGCCCGAGTTTATAGATACTTTTTAATACAAATCGTCTGATTTACATTACACATGGTCTAATTACTGACATAAGAGGAAAGGTAAGACTTCGTTAAAAGAAGCTTTATTGAACATCAACTGAATTATCAACAGGTAAGTAAAATGTGCCTGAAATTCGGCATATACACATGAAATCAATTAAGAGAGACGCTAATGGCGAATATGTTAATTGGTCACAATGATGAAGTAGGTGTAGCACAATTGCAACATGAGGTTTTCCATTTACAAAGATTGGTGAACAAGTACACGCGAAGATGAAGGTCAAGCAAAATACAATTACCACAATTACTGTGGACGTTAAAACGTTTATTTGATAAAAACTTTTGGCATGACAGGGAAATTGACTTAATCAAAAATAAAATATGGGTGACAAGTCAGAAGCACTGCAATAAAGTGAAAAGTTCACGTGAAACTAAAGTTACACTTTTTATTTGATTTCTTCTCCAACTTGAATTTTTTTATAGAGTTTTCATGAAAACCAAGAACTTTTTTGTGATCTTAGAAAAATACTATTATTCGCCTGGACAACATTTGAAAATATTACACCTCCGCGATACCATATGTCGTTTTAAGCAAAATAATTCATAAAAAATATATCTGACCCCCAAAAAAACGAAAACATATTTTTTCTTATATAAAAGTAGTTTATAGCAAAATAAAACGTAAATAATTTCAAATATTTTCAAAGTTTTAAAACGTGACTTATTAGAAATAAAATGTTTCTAAGAAAAATAAAAGAAATTAAAGAAAAATTGAATAATGAGACACTTGCCTAGATATTTAAAATTTCTAAGTATGAATAAGGATGTGAAAGAAAAAAGAAGTGAGTAACCAGATTTTAGTGGAAATTTTGAAGCAAGAATGGCTTCTACGAAGAATACCTTCATGCCGTAAAGAGATTTTTATACTTCTTTACAAGTTCTTTATCTTTGGATGCGAATTTTGTAATCTAGAAATTCCCATGATGAATCACTTAAATGAATACTCAAATAAATCTTAGATACAGTCTGACATAACAAAATTATAAACATTTTAATAAGCTTTACACTTTCCACATTTAAACACACTATCTGTCCTCTTGCGGGTTCTGAAATAATCACTAAGGGTCTCTGTCAAATGTTATGTCTGAGAGATTCTTTATCTTCAAGACAAGAAGGAAGTAAGTGTACATAAATCTCTCCTTGTAAAAAGATTATTTAGCTGGACCAGTCAGCGATTACCAGTTTTATATTTTTTGAGGTTTTAGGCAAACTTGTGTTAATTTTTTGTAGGTGGATGAGTGCAGCAAAACATTTGTAGGCTATAAAAATGGTATATGGTGATAAATGATTCAAATAACAAACTCTTTCTTAACCTATTTTTTTTACCTAAATCGATCACTGCATCCAATGGACAGATGGGGTTGTCCTGATCCAGAATCGAACTAGAATGCAGAAGTTCATAACCTACTCTTCTAGTGCGAGTTCACCTTCTGACAACTTTTGTTAAAGGATGCAAATAATTTGAAAGCAATACTTGTAACAGGTTATCATGGAAACCCACAAATACGAAAAGCGAGCGAGCATTATTTTTTTATTTTTAAGAAAGCCAAGAACTTCTTTCGGTATTTAATGTCGATGAAAATGTATATGTAAAAGCCCATAAGGTAGAACAAAGATTCAAAGAGGTTTTCCAGAGTGTACACAACAACATTATGTCTTGAAGAAGGATTAAGAGTGACTATAATCGATCCTATACCAGCTGGAAAAATACAAAGACTATAAGAAAATTTCAGAATTACAACGAAAAGTTCATAAAAACCTTTCTTTCCCGAAGTTTTTCTAGAAGAAGAGGTATTTATATCGTTAGTGGTCATAGCATTACGGATGTTATTGTGTTGTTTGATGAAGCGGAAATATGCAAACGTGCTTAGGACTGAAAAGTAGAAAGCAAGTGCAGAAGGCAGAAAACGGGACACAATCTCTCGAAGAATTTCATAAATCTTGAAGAAGATCGAATTTTCCTCGTGTGGCGTTGCGAAGTATAGGGTTGAGTGCGAACACTCCAAACTTTCAATCGTATACCACTTATACGAGGGAACGTAGAGAAGGAATAGGAGCGTGGACATAGAGGCAAATTTGGCAAACAAAGTGGATCTTTTTAGTGTATTCTGACGTATTTTGAAGCAGTTGTATTGCAGCCAAGTTAGGTAGAGGACTGTGTAGCCAGTGATATTTTTGGCGGAGAACTGAAAGAGAAAAGCGAGTTTGTGTGTGTAAAAGACCCAACCGTGCGAATAAAAGGCGGGTTTTCCGTATCTTCTACCCAGGATGTAAAGAAAGGGAAAAAAGAAGAGATTTGCGTTGATTATGAGTATGAGTATGGAAATGAGGAACAAGACGAAGTAGATGGGGTTCTTGCGCAGCCTAGCAAATAAAACAGAGGAGGGTATCGTGATGACGAGAGAAAGGACCATGAAGACGGACAAGACTTTGGTCAAGTAAAGTTTCGTTGGGGCATCTTCTTTATTTTTCAAAAAAGCAATGCACATAGAAATGTTGGAAAATTGTGTAACATTTTGCATGTTTTATTTTGGCAAAATTAAAATTAGTTTGCGTTTTTGGTGTGGAACTTCTTTTTAGCAAAGCATACTACTCTATAAATATAACTATTATTAATCAATATAAGGTAATATATACTCTGCCAACTTTATGCAATTAATTATACCATTTTAAAGGCATAGTGGATAAAATTAGGTCATATGGGATGAAAAATAAACTTCTACCATTATAGAATAGATGGCTGAATAATCTTTTCGTTAAATTAATTAGTTTTCAAGTAAGCATTCATGTAATCATTTCATTATTCATAAATATATTTTATTATTTGCATAATACCACAATATTGAAATTGATTTTGTAGTAACCATTTTCCAAATGACCTAATTTTATGCAGATATGTATTTGTGGCTTATCAAGAGGTTTGAAGTAATGCCATATCCAATTATTTTGAAAACTTTTGTCATATATGTATAGTTCCCTGAAACCGTAGGGTTCCCTTAAAGCTCCCACTGCGAGAAATAATAAGTTAAACAAATGTATTTTTTCATCAAGTCATCAGTAAATTTTTAGTCAGTCATCATAAACGAGAAGTAGGAATCTCATCTAACACTGCTAATATATTTAATACAAAAGTTTTCTAAAACGGCAATTAAAAATATACATTTTTTTATTTAAGTAAATTTTTATTCTTTTTTTTTGTTCGTTTAAAGCTCTTTACTTTGATTTTTGGGTGTTGTTATGCGTTCAAGGAAGAACTTAACAAAAACAATTAAAAAAGTTCCACTTTATTAGTTTTTATATAATAAAAGATGTTATATATTATTTTTAAAGTTTGAATAATAAATAATCATAGAACATGTAATGTTTTATGAAATTATCAAAATATTTTAATTTCATGTATGCATATTAACGCCATCTAAATACAATAATTATTATCAAGGGATTTAATATTTAGTAAAAGGTTAAAAAAAAGTAAAATTATAACTTTAATAAGATTATTTTCAAAATTCTTTTCGAAAAATTATTTTATTTTAAATTTATTTCACATTTTTGGTAGTAATCTTAACTATATAATTAGCGAATCAATATTTTACTATCTAATTTACTCTTTAAATCAGTGTTTCCCAAACTGTGTGTCGAAAAAACTTCCCAATTGTGTCGCGAGATTTTTTTAGAAATAATAAAAAGATACAGTTATGCCTCAATTAGCACGATTATCGATTAACGCGGTTCAATTATTAAATTTTGAAAGCTTTCTGTTTTCTTTCGGCATTAACCGAAATCAAATCCAAAAAGCGAGAAAGACTTCTCGGAATTGATGATGAAATGCGAGTTTGCTTGTCGTCCCTGGACCCTCGATGGAATTTAATTTGTTCTCGAAAGCAAACTCATTTGTCACACTGAATAAAATTGTATTGTTGTTGTTGCGTGTTCGCCCAGTTTCCTTCTGTTGCTACTTTAATCGTAATGTTTAATGGATTACAAGGATACTAATACTTCATTTTATAGTATTTTTTAATCTTTTTGGTCTATTCGGACGTATTTTTATTTGGTAAAAATTACTTTTCTAATTTTTTAAAATCTTTCTAGGATAATAATCATTCATAGAAAAAATCGTTCAAAATTTTAAGTATAAATTAAGAAGAGTTTTGTAAATAAATGAACGAGAAATTTGTTAGTTTACTTTTATACACTAAACTTCGATTGCTATTTAGAGGTAATCTTTAAGATTTTGCCAATCAAATATGTTGAAATGAGCAAAAATGAGTTTTATGTTAAATTTAATTTTTAAAAGATGTTGAAACAATCATTGTGATATTATATGCGACTGATATATTTAAAAATGGAATGTTTTTAGCATTAAAATGAATTAAGATTTTGAAAGAAAAAGTTCTTACTTATGTTTTACCAAAAATTACACAACATCAGCAATTTACCTCAACAATTGTAATCTTTGAGACAATCATTTAAGAACTATGTCAAATTTTTTGAAATAAAGAAAATACACATATTTTGGATCTGAATACAAAATCGATATCTTAAAAGGCATAACTACATATAAATGAAAGAATCAATATTTTATATAAAAATTTTTATATCTTCTAAAACCTTTAGAGCTTGGACACATAGAGGGAGACAAACCCTCACAACTTTCAGACACCATCTGTATAAGAACCATTAAGTTAAACAACCCCTTATAAATTTTAGACACTATTTCTCAATTTATATCGCCATTTATCTTTGTTTATGATTTGATACAAGGGAGATTGCTTTACTTTTCATATAAAAAATTTGGGTTGTGTTTGATTTTGATATAAAGAAATGGGGGACTTCTTTTTTTGTTGAAGAAGGAGCTCCAGTATGGTTGTTAGCTTCTTCAGTTATGCTGGTTTATTTTTTTGACAAAGTTTTCAATAATTAAACGTCCAAACCTTCGTTTAGTGGATTAAATTTAAAGGCTTAACTTACATTGTGGTATTATAAGGAATTATATCTTGATTTCTGTGTCGGTTTTAAATAGATGTTAGAGAAGTTGAAATTAGTGCTTTCAAAGATTTTTTATCATCAAGAACTTATTCATTTTGAAAATACTTTGGAAAATTGGAACATTTTTTTAGTTGGATCCAGCAATTTATTTAAAACAACAAGAACTTTTCCTATGTTCTTTGTTTTGAATTTTATTGCATACAACTCATGATACACTTCTTTTTAGTTGCTGGAGCTAACAAAATAAAAAAGCTAAAATTTCTTAAAAATTAGAGATCTATAAAATACGGATCTGTAAGTTTGAGCCGCGAAAATCCTAATTAATGGCTCAGACACAGGTTAAAAATTTTAATTTTATTCAAGTCCAGTTGGGATAGACCACAAAAATCTTCTTTCAGGTCGGTTTAATATGACAGAAAAGTATATGGCAGATCTCTGGCATTTATTACTTTCAACCTCTTGATAAGTCACAAATATATATCTGCATAAAATAAAGTAATATTGAAAATGCTACAAAATCAATTGCAATATTATGGTATTATGCAAATAATAAAATATATTTATGAATAATGAAATGATTACATGAATGCTTACTTCAAATCTAATTAATTTAATGAAAAGATTCAGCCATCTATTCTATAATGGTAGATGTTTATTTTTCATTCCATATGACCTAATTTTATCCACTATACCTTTAAAATGGTATAATTAATTGCATAAAGTTGGCAGAGTATATATTACCTTATATTAATTAATAATAGTTATATGATTTGCTAAAAGAAGTTCCACACCAAAAACGCAAATTAATTTTAATTTTGCCAAAATAAAACATGCAAAATGGTACACAATTTTCCAACATTTCTATGTGCATTGCTTTTTTGAAAAATCAAGAAGATGCCCTAACGAAACTTTACTCGACCAAAGTCTTGCCTGTCTTCATTGTCCTTTCTCTCGTCGTCACGATACCCTCCTCTGTTTTATTTGCTAGGCTGCGCAAGAACCCCATCTACTTCGTCTTGTTCCTCATTTCCATATTCATACTCATAATCAACGCAAATCTCTTCTTTTTTCCCTTTCTCTACATCCTGGGTAGAAGCTACGGAAAACCCGTCTTTTATTCGTACGGCTGGGTCTTTTACACACACAAACTCGCTTTTCTCTTTCAGTTCTCGGCCAAAAATATCACTGGCTACACAGTCCTCTACTTAAATTGGCTGCAATACAACTGCTTCAAAATACGCCAGAATACACTAAAAAGATCCACTTTGTTTGCCAAATTTGCCTCTATTTCCACGCTCATATTCCTTCTCTACGTTCCCTCGTATAAGTGGTTCAGCATTGAAAGTTTGGAGTGTTCTCACACAACCCTGTACTTCGCAACACTACGCGATCAGGATAGTTTCTTCTTCATGATTTATCAAATTCTTCGAGAGATTGTGTCTCGCATACTGCCTTCTTCACTTGCTTTCTACTTTTCAGTCGTAAGCACATTTGCCTATTTCCGCTTCATCAAACAACACAATAACATCAGTAATGCTATGACCACTAACGATCTAAATACCCCTCCTCTTAGAAAAACTTCGCGAAGGAAAGGTGCTTATGGAGTTTTCGTTATATTTCTGAAATTTTCTTATAGTCTTTGTGTATTTCCAGCTGGCTTAGGATCGATTCTAGTCACTCTTATTCCTACTCCAAGAATTAATGTTGTTGTCTACATTCTGCAAAACTTCTTTGAATCCTTGTTCTACCTCCTTTGCTTCTACATATACCTTTTCATCGACATTAAATACCGAAAGAAGTTCTTGGCTTTCTTAAAAATAAAAAAATAATGCTCGCTCGCTTTTCACATTTGTGGGTTTCCATGATAACCTGTTACAAGTATTGCTTTCAAATCATTTGCATCCATCCTACCACTTTCCTTTAACAAAAGTTGTCAGAAGGTGAACTTGCACTAGAAGAGTAGGTTATGAACTTCTGCATTCTAGTTCGATTTTGGATCATGGCAACCCCAACTCTCCATTGGATGCAGTGATGGGTTTAGGTAAAAAATTAAGGAGGTGTTTATATGGAAAAGACGAACGAAAAAGAAAAAATCTAAGGGATGATTGCCCAGAGCAAAAAAAGCCTGGATAAATTCGTCTCACCTGCAAAAATTCATCACTGCTTACATCCTACACCAATATAATTCAAAAATAAAATGCTCTTCTAATATATAAAAAATAAGTTTTTAAAGAAAGAATTCAACTGTTCTTATTTGAATCAATTATTATTATACACCCATTCTTATTGCATACAAATGTCTTGAATGAGTTAAATTTTTATAAACCCTATTCATCCACACACAAAAAGGTTTTATTTTGCTATAAATCACTTTTATATAAGAAAAAATATGTTTTCGTTTTTTTGGGGGTCAGATATATTTTTTATGAATTATTTTGCTTAAAACGACATATGGTATCGCGGAGGTGTAATATTTTCAAATGTTGTCCAGGCGAATAATAGTATTTTTCTAAGATCACAAAAAAGTTCTTGGTTTTGATGAAAACTCTATAAAAAAATTCAAGTTGGAGAAGAAATCAAATAAAAAGTGTAACTTTAGTTTCACGTGAACTTTTCACTTTATTGCAGTGCTTCTGACTTGTCACCCATATTTTATTTTTGATTGAGTCAATTACCCTGTCATACGAAATGTTTTAATCAAATAATCGTTTTAACGTCCACAGTAATCAGACCATGTCAGACGATTTGTATTAAAAAGTATCTATAAACTCAGGCAGTTTTTATGTATTTCATTGGAAGGAGATCATTTTCATTCCATTTCTCTTAGAATGTATTTATATACAACTTAAAGCAGACATTTTTTATGTCAAGTTTTGTCCTATGCCTTGCACAGTACCGGATTAACAAAGTAGCAGATGTAGCAGCTGCTACAGGCCCCGCGCTTAGTTGAGACATTTTTTTTTTGACTTTTTGTTTTTAAAATAAATTTTTGTTCTTGAATTTTGTTGTTTTTATCTTTTTTGTAGAATCTAGATCCTGACTATCATTTGTAAATTTAATCGATCTGAATCCAATTGACAATGGTCAACTGTATACATATTTCCATAATATAAAATTAATCCCAAAAAATATATTGAAATAATATATTTGGTAAAAATCCTACTCACCGATAAAAGCACACAACTACAAGCATGATGGACAGGTGTGCGTGCTTAGAGCTGTCAATCTACAAAGAGATGTTCCTACTCGAGGGAACAGGGTTCATAATTATATTGATTTTAATCTTGCGACTCTCAACCTGTTCCCCTGCAGCCAATCATAACGCTGTCACGATCCAGCTCAGGTGGGCTCACAGAAACAAAATAAAATGGATTTTTTCAGAAAGATATTTTATATAATTTACATAACGTTCATTACCCTGTCAAAAATTTAGTGACACTTTTGCAATAACTGTTTAATATAAAATCTATCTGTACATTTTATATGGTTGATAGAAAAGGTTTTGCTTTGTGGCCCCTCACCTCTCCCCAAATAATTTGGCTTTTTCCCATGACATGCCGAAAACTTTAAAAAATTCCGCTTTGATGTCAAATTGATAAGGGAAGCAGTGAAAAATGTAAGGATTAATCTCTTAAATCTCTGAAATTTCCAAAAATAGAGATAGATATAGTGGCATAATTTTAAGCCTATTCAAAACATTGTTTAAATTCTCATTGTTGATGGATTTCAAGCGCATATTGCGCTCCTACTTGAGTACACTAAAGTGGATAGTTTGGCTCGTGTTATGCAGCAACTTGTCATAAATTAGCAGCTAGCTCATTATATTAGTTTGTTCTATCTTTTCTGAAGAAAAAGATGAAATCGTTATGAACATTTTAAAAAACATTACAGCGTACTTAGATCATTTCTTGAAAAAAATTTGCAATTTTTATGCCTCATGTTTGTGAGTATTGCATATATATATTTATATATAAACCAATTTAAGTTCTAACTTTTTTTTATACTTTTTTCGAATTGGATTAAAAATCTTACTTTTTTTTATTGTAGGAAAAATATGAGTATTTAAATTTTAGTGTAGGGTCTCGACCCAGATGGTCTGAGTGCGAATCGCGATCCTGGGTATACTTACCATCTCTCCTCCTATGGAAGATTATTCTTCCCTTAGATGTGGTAAAAAATACTTTGTGCAAAACAACTCACACATCATTCCAAAGAATCTCAATGCTCTCCAATTATGACTTGTTTTTCTGAATTCTCAGAAGCAAGGGCCTTATTCCAGGGAGACTATGGGATAAGTCTACTATGCCCCTTTCGACATTTTTTAACAGAAAACTAAAAAGATAAACATTTTTAGAAAACTTCTCATTTGATCAGTAGATACTTGGAACTTAATGAATCATCCTTAGAGAATGAAATTAATTTTCATACTAGTAACTTTATTTGAGCTTGTCTCGCAGATCATCACAAAATATTTACCAAAATGTGATCCAGAAGTTTGCCGTATGTTTCTGAATGTTGATAGGATACTTAGATAACTTTTAATTCTTTCATCTAGTTCTTGTCAGCCTGAATAATCCTTTAAAGACTTAAAACTTGGATAAGAGCTAGGATGACTAAACCAGGTTATGATATAATTTGTTAAAAAACAAAGAAATAGTTGAAATGTTTATCGATGGCAACTTAGTTGGTAGATTTTAAAATGAAATTTTATTAAAATAAAATTTTAAGTCAAGTAATCATATCATTTTTTACCATAAAAGAGATTTTCTCCAAAAAAAACTGAATAAAAATCTGAATAATTGGAAGAATGGTATTTAAAACAAATCATAAAAATCTACTCGCAGCGCCCTTCCCCTTCCGCAACATTTTTCAATAAATCAAGGCCATTCTTCCATAACTAAATCTTCTTTTCGATTTTGGCTCTAAATCAGTGTTTCTCAAATATTTTTTCTTAACGCCTCCTTAGACTTACTAATTAAATATATAAAGGTTTATAATATAAGATATACACTGAATACTGGGATATAAATACGCACTGTTGATGTACCATATTTTGAACAGTGGCCATTTTCGATACCGATCCAATGATAAAATGACAATTATAGGTAAAGGGATCTTGGGCCACAATGGCGCCGCTTGTATCGAATTTTGAGGAAAGTAGCCTTGATGCGGGATCGAACCCAAGACCTTGATTTATCGAAACCAACGTTATTAACGCCCCCTGATATATGGTATATATTTTTTTTATATGGATGATTTAAAAAAAGGTGGTACTGGGGCCCCCCTCACCTCTCCCACAATAATTTTTGCTCAACAGGTGCTCACAACTTCACATGCTTTAACCCATTTACGACCAATGTTCCTATTTTGGACCATAAGTAATTTCATCTTCGTCTGCTTTTTTCAATGATTTTGAATATAAATCGTCTGCGTTTTTTTTAGATATCGTCTGCTTTGCTTGGTCTTAAATGGGTCAAACAAACTACGTGTATATCTCTAATTCTCTACCTATTTGTACGTATTTTAAATGTATATTCACTTTCATCAAATTAGCTTGCAGGTTTATTATATAAAAAGAGTATGATAAAAATTAATTTGGGTTTTTTGGGATGCAACAATTTTATACATATTTGATATTTGGTAAAAAAAATATTCAGAAATGATTAAACAGGATAGAAATAAAATAATTGTAAAAAATAAAAAAATCAATCAGCGATAATATATAGGCCGATTTCTCTACTGTTTCTTGTGAAGCAAAATTTGGATTGAAAAAACTATACCCATTATTTCCCAAGACACCAGCAACTTTTACAAACACTGTGCGCTTTTTGATTTGATGTTTATCTTTGCATTTTTAGTGGTTGTCTTTATGCTACTCAATTTAATTCCGATATCACCGCTTGCACACTTATCATTCATAGTTTTATACCCTTTCTTTCATTCCTCAAAATTTTTCACATCTTTCAAATCTCAAAAATTTTTAAGAGAAGGTGCATCGCAATCATTTCCAAAGACATCTGTGAGCAGAGAATTTTAGTTTTTTTTTTAATCTTTATTAAATCTGTTCATCACATTTTAGTCCAATGAATTAGCGATTTTTCTTAGAGAATTTTTGAAATCGATTTAAAAATCATACTAAGTTAAATTCTATAAGAAACAAATTATAAACTTTGAACATTATCATATAACCAAAGAGGGCATTAGTTTAAAAATTTGTTATTTGTTATTTGTACATTTTCACAGTGTCCGCAAAGAATTTAAGAGGCACTTTTTTGTCACTAGAGCCGATGATATTTTTAATGTTTTATTTTTAAGTAGGTGAACAAGAGATTTCTATAATTAATATCTATAAAGAGATACATGTAGAAGAAAAAGAGGTAGAACAATGTTTCAACCAAGTTTTGAAGAATGTACACAACGCTAAAGACACTTGGAGATGGAGTTATAGAGAGCATGATTGATCCTATGCCAGCTGAAAAGGCACAAAGCGCATATGACATGCCCAGAAAGATTACGAAAAATCTAGATTGCCGATTAGTGGGTCTTCTTCCCGTGATAGCAATGGACGTTCTTGTCACATTACACGAGACGAGGCGATTATGCCTTTTGATGACTTTGAAATATGCAAGCGTACTTCTTATTGAGAAGTAGAGGGTCAGGGTAGAAGGCGTAATTCGGCATAGAATCTCTCGTAACCCTTCGTAGATTTTGAAAAATGTCCTCTTGCTATACTGCGCCTTGGCGAAAAAAAATTTCTTCTGTGAACACTCCAAACTTTGAATGCTGAACCACTTATACGAAGGAAGATAGAGAAGAAATATGATGATGAAAATAGTGGCTTCTTGGTCTAACAAAGTGGATATTTTCAACGTGTTCTTACTTATCCTGAAGCAGTTGTATTGCAGCCAAGTTAAGTAGAGGATTGTGTAGCCGGTAAGGTTTTTGACAGAGAACTGAAAGAGGAAGGAAAGTTTGTGTGAGTAAAAGACCCAACCGTGGGAATAAAAGATCTCGTTATCGTATCTCTGAAGAAAGAAGTCGAGAAAGGTAAAGAAGAAGAGATTTGCGTTGATTGCGAGTATGAAAAGTGAAATCAAGAATAAGAGAAAATAGACCAAGTTTTTGCGCAGCTTAAAAAGTATTGCAACGGAGGGTAAGGTGATGACGAGAGAAAGCACCGAGAATACAGGCACGATTTTTGTCGTGTAGTGTTTTTCTAAATGGTATAAGTCTTCTCGCAAAAAATCAAGGCACATGGAGATGTTGGAAAAAGTGGTACTATTTGGCATCTGAGAATGATTTATCTTAAGAAGTGTTTTGTGTATGTGTGAGATCCAATAATAATAATCAATAGAAGAGTGACAATTTAGTCAAATATGAGTTGTAAGAGGTATCAGGCATCAATAAACGTTGGGTGTAATGGCGCAATAAATATTTTATTAGAAAATACTGTTCAAACGAAGTGCATATCATTCAACTGATTGCATGCGATAAAATTTATTCCTTAAAATTTGCTGTATGCACGCAACGAATGTCACCCATATAATTTAAATGGTATTCATTAAATTTTGGTATATTGATCAAAAACTCCCATAGACCGATTTATTATTATTTATTTATTTGAAAAATCTTCCTTATTGCCCAAAATGGTGTCAAAAAGGATAGGATTCACAAACCATATACTTCTGAGTTAACGATACAAAATTTTCAATTTGCCGTATAAAGTATAAATCGATATTATGAAAAGCACGCTTGACTCATTCATATGGATAGAAAATGCAAATTTCACCCTATTATGAAGAATATTAATACTTGGTATAAACAATCTTATATAAATCTTTGGAATAACTACCAGACGTGGATCAAATACTGATTTTTGAAATCTCAATACAAGCACAAATAGCTTTGTTTCGCAAATCCTTGAAAAAATTATTGTAAAACGAAAAGTATTCCGAAATTATCGATAAAAATAAAGTGCTTGAAAGAATGATAGATTATTTATAGTTTCACCTTAGGTGCAATAAATTATCCTTCGATTTGACTTGAAAATGCGCATCTTTATTTATCAAATTGACATCATAAAATATGATCACATTCACATTCACATAGTAACTTTCACTTACACATGCTCTTTCTTTCAATTTTACATTTCAAAAATTCAGATGAATAAAAGTTTCCATGATTCATAGATGCAAATACGAAAACTTTATATTCTGAATATAAAAATACATTTAAAATACGAATACATTTCTATTTGATCCAACTGTATATTATATATTATAGTATATATATCCGTGTCAAATTACAGATGCCCAAATTACCAGTCACCATTAAAATATCATAAAGAGCAAAGTTTGAAGAAGCGTGTACGATCAAGCTACTTTATTCCCTGACAGATGAAGATGATACTTGACAGTTGAAATTCTATTTTCAAATTTTGATATTTTTTTAGCGATCATTTTGCAAATAATGCATTTTATATAAATAATAAATCACGTGAAACCTCGTTTATCCGACCCATTACTGACTTTAACCGATTTTTTTAACGTTTTTCTTCCCCGTTATTCCGACATTTCACATTTCGAAAGCGACAGTGCTTCAAATCAAACTAATTTCTTTTTTAAACATACTTGCAGAGTTTGTTAATTCGACAGACAAATTTACTCACAAAGGGAGCGTAATATTTTCCATATGTAGTTTTAAAAATAATAATGCATGAAAACGCACTAGGATAGAAGATGAATTAATCATTTGTGAATGATTTTTTATATTAAACATAAACATAACACATACTTCACTTAATAAATAAGATTTTAGTTTGAGGTATTGATTCTTTATAAGTTTCATAGACTGATAAAAATTTGGTTAATCCAACAATTCACAATCCGCTAAGAATATGTGTGAAATAAAACAGTGTCCAATAAACGAGGTCTCACTGTATTTGGTAAAAGATGGGCGTAATTTTGCAAAAAGTAGGACATAACAAATCTTTAATATCTAACTTTTATTTAAAATATCCGAAAAATCCTCTATGAAGCTTCAAAGTTGACAGGTGTGCTCGTCTCCATTTATTGTATATATTTTAAGTAAAGAGTTATGATAAAAAACTTTATTTAATGAAAAAAAATGTTTTCTTACATAAAGCGTAATGTTTGACTTCTTAAATTTTTGGCTTCTTCAGACAAGAAAAAGTACCATGATTATATTTAAATTTTATCTTGATTAAAAATTTTACAATGGTTAAGATAATAAGGTAAAAGAGAGATTTTTTGAAGATTTGTCTAACATAATGAATTATCCTAGAACAACGTAAGTAATTTTGAAAAAGTAATAAATATAAAAGTATATTATATATTTTTATATTCATATATTCTTGTCTGAAGAAGCCTTGAGAAGGAGAGAAATTAAGTTTTATTTATATATAAAAAAATTGCATCAATAAAATTTTTTTTACCATATAACTATCTACTTATTCGTTACCAATTTTTTGATGGCTTTTCAACACGACTTTGTTTATATATTTTGAATATTAAAACTATCTTCCCTTTTGAAGAATTCAAATTGCCAAATGGTGCGACAGTGATAATTAAGAATTAAAGACTTTCAGGTTATACAGTTTTCTCTTAAAGTTGCAAAAAGTTACATAAATTTTTATATATTGAATATTAAAATTATTATTGAATAAATCATACAAGTTTTCTTTGAAACACACAAAATCCGGTTGATCGATGTTTCCTTTTTCTGAACTTGCTTGCACAAATGAGGCCATCTCCACAGTATCCATGCTCATGATTGTGTCCACCACATTTCTCCCCAAAGTCCTGCAAAGGATATCATTATTATAATTATTTTCAATGAAGAAATGATATATTGATACAAAATTGCGTTTATAATCGCAAAAATTAAACAGATTATAATAGCTGAATTTAAATATAGCATATCCAATGTAATACTTAAATCAAATTCAAGATGTTTAACCGTAAAAAAGGAATGAATTTTTGAGAAACAGATCAAAAATTTTTGTGTAGTTCACTTGAATAGGGAAAATTTATTCGAAAAATGTTCAACATAATTGATTTGATTCTCACTAAATTTGATTAGTTAAAGGAAAAAATTATTTAAATATTTTTATCCAATCAGATCAAAGAATATGCGTGGCTTTTCGGTGACAAAAAGGTCATAAATTTTGTAAAATATAATATAGCGAGGTAGTGATGTTCAAGTGTAATATATTTAAAAAAAAGTGGAAGAAAATTTGATTCGGATTAAGGAATAAGCTAGCTACTTTCCATTTGATGAGTAAGAGCCCATGTATTTTCCATGTTGTTGAGCCCCAAATGTGTTATATTTCTCTTTTGTTTATCTGAACTTCAAAAATAAATAAATAAAGAATCTATTCAACTTCCCTCAAACTTGTGAGTACGGAAATTTCCTCCATCTTTGCTTAGATGAGATAGCGATATATATATATATATAAATCAATACGAGTTTATTATTCTATTTGTTCGAGCCATAATTCCTCATTTCAGCCATGCTTTTAATTAGGATGAGATGTTAATATAATTCCCGAGTTGAAGGAAGGGCCGAGGACCTATACCCCCTTGAGCTTTCTAATGAAACAGCTGAAAGTGAAGAAAGTTTTGTTTAGTAGGAATAAAGATTGGTCCTACCTTTCCACAGATTTTGCAGCATCCACAAGGATCCCAAACTAATCCGCGCTTGCAACTTCTTCCGTGGTACTTGATGGGACATCTTTCAGGCAAATCGTAGTCCCAGCACTTGCATCCTTCAAAGTGTCTAAAACAGTTTTTCACTTTTCATTGGTAAAATGAATTTTGAGCTACGAAATTTAATTTGTGAGGAAATCATTGTCACAATTGGATAGTTTATTCAATCCCCTACAAATTTTTGATCATATCTTCAGATATTTTTGATCATTAGTTCAATCTAATTTAGTTTGATTTTATGAAAGCAATTGATATTTTTTCCCAATACGACTTATACTCCAGATAGGAGATTCTTTCTTAAAAAAATCCATCTTTATTATCCACAAAAAATCGGTTTAGGTTAGAAAATTGCTTGAGGGTTAATTTTTCGTACCTACCATAGGTCATTATGTACGAATACTTTTATTTTTCATGCTGTTCGAAGGTACCCAGACATTTGCCCTAAAACATTATTATATTATTCACTTTATAATTTTAATAATAATAATTCAAATATTTTAATTGACTTTAATAATTTTCAATTTTTCGTTAATTAAAAAAAATTAGTTACGTTTTTAAAGCATTTCCCAATTTGGATTTACCTTGTAATTTGTGATTACCTTTAAAAAAGTTTCGACATGTTCACTTTAAATTTAAAATTAAAAAAATAATGTGTAATGAATTTATATTTTAGTTAAAAAAAAATAATAAAGTGAATGAATAAAAAAAAATTAAAAAATAATAGAATACTATTTTGCAAAAATATTCGTCGGTCAAATGTCGAGCCACGTCTTATAAGAGGGTTGATAATAAAACTGAATATAACTGAACTCACCTGATTTGACCAAATTGGTAGAGTTAAATTAAAATTGACAGATTTTAACCAATGGATTCTTTATTTAAAGAAAGTTCTTCAATTTTTAATCAAAAGCACATCAGTGTTTAAATTATTTTACGAAATTTATGGAAACTTATTTCTGTGTTGGATTTTATTTATTACATTGTATTTTAAAACACATTTTTTTCATTTTATCATGGAATTCAAGAATATTTTTCAAGAATAGGAATCACACACTGCCAAGAAGGTACGGATGTCCACATGATGACAGTCGGCATCCTGTCCAGCGGAATTTTGTCGAGCAACCATTAATATATATACTTGTATTAACGAGATAAGAAATGAAGAAAAAAACGATCATTCTAAATAATATTAAAAGGTCCCATTTTTGAGTGCGTGATTCGACGAACAGTTCGTCAGCTGTGTGAAAATTTGGCATATTTCCGTGAGTAGATGTGTTTGTAATTCCTGGGTTCTTGATTTTAGAAGTCATGGATTTTGAAAAATCCACTTGCAATTTGACTTGAAAATCATAATTTTACATTGAATTTATGTGAAGTTTCAAGTGATTCATCTGTGATCTCAGCATAATCATTCAATCTAGAATAAAGTTGTCGATTGAATATGAAATTACCAGATCTCAAACTATGATAAAATAACGATTCTTTCAAAATAAAAATGTAATTCGTATTCAAGAATAAATGTTACTATAAATGTTTTACCACCTCTCAAATACGAGCTCTCTACAATACGACTTCCTTGAAGATGCGACCATATTTATACACACAAATAATATTTACATTAATCTTAAACGACTTGTTTATTTTATTTTGCATCTAATGCTAATGATTTTTTAAAAATATTAATTAAAAGTTGATTATTTTCAATAAATTTTCACTTTTTATTCAATATGATTGATTTTTATGTTAATTTCATGCATATTTAATCAAATTATATTTGATTGATAAAAATAATTAAGTCATAATGCTTTATTTTTCATTTTTTTGTGTTAATTTCATGCATATTTAATCAAATTATATTTGATTGATAAAAATACTTAAGTCATAATGCTGATATGATGTTATCAAAAAGAGCATATTTTTAAAACACCTTTGTAACGACTTCCTCTCAAAAACGTCTTTTTAAATATGCCTGGATGATTGGACGTAGCTGAGAGGGGGCTTACAGTAGATGTAAATATATTAATCATTTTCTAGTAATATGCTTTTCAAATTCAAAAAATGTATAAAAAATTTTTCTTTACCTGACTTCTTTGATTTTTCAATCTAAACTGAATGAATAATAAGTGGAATCTACGAAGCAATCTTCAATTCTACTGCATTATTACAATAAAACACATTTTTGAAAACAATAAAACACATATAGTATATGATTTCTGGGATAGAAATATGTATATCCTGTCTTTTATTCGTTTGAATATTACTTCGTTTAAAAAATCAAAATCAATTATCTTGAAAACAAAATTTTAGGACCAGAATTATGAAGAGTAATCATTTATTTCTTTTACAATCGAATTTAATATATAAAAAGCCGACGATTTTCTTTTCTTGGAACAATGGCGTCATACAGTTTTTAAGAGAGAAATATTATTATTCATTTTCAAGAGTTATATATAAGAGGGACTTGTGGTTTGTATAGTTTTATAGGTTGACATGTGTTTAACTAGCCTTCAATGACCTTTCAAGTACCATTGTCTGCTCCTATCAAGTGTTTAACATTTATTTTATCGCTGTTTGAACAAAATGTCTAGAAAAAATATCTATAAGAAAATGTCTACGGACATAATGTCGACACATAATGGACAAAATATCCAAAAATATTATTTTTTAAATTTATTACACTCTTTTTTAGCCGAAAGCGCCAATCTTAGTGTAAATTGACCTTTAAAACTTAGTCTACCTTTAAAACTACTCCAACGCCATACTCTTCAAGCCAAATAGTGATAAAAAAACCTTAAACATTTTTTCAGACTATTCATCAGCTCATTTGTTGCTGACATTTTTTAAACTTCACTTACTCCCTATTGTATAATCCGTCTCGTTGATTTGAGTATAGACGTTGTCTACCCAGATAGAAAAGCATAGTTGCTATCACTAAAAGATGGGTTGGCGTCACATCTTTTCCTTTAACTTTAATTAAGTTATCTTATTTTTTCTCAAATACAAAATTCAAAAGACAAATTGCGTAAATTTCATTTTCAAGTTGATGTCATCGATCTCAATTTCCGGTGTGTGCAAATTTTGAAAAAGTAAAATGGAATATAAAAGTAGAAAATATAAATTCGTTATATATAGGACAAAAAAGGCATTATACAAACTATGATGTGCATATTTTTCTATGTATATCAGTGTTTGAAATATATATTTCAAAAAATAATAGGGCTCAATTAGAAGCCCGGGCCTGGATAGGGGAGTTGAAGTTTAAAAGCATTAAGATTAAAATTTATAAAAAAAAAGATTTCTTGAATTTGATTGGAGAAATGATTTGTTAATTTTTTATCCCTTTTTTCAATCTGAATCCTTAAAAGACTTGCGCTTTTGTTTGTATATTTCTTCATTGAAATGAAAAAATGCACGTGATTGGTCAATCAGAGTGGCAGTTAACTTCGTAATTTTGGGAGAGTAACGCACCTATAAAGTTTATTACTTACATCCTAATTTATAAGCTTTTGTCCTGCTGTTAATTTGTAAAAAAAATGAAATAAAAAATCTCCATTTACCTTACTTTTAAGGATAAAATTACATATGTGCAAAAGATGAAAAGGGGAAAGTAGTTTATTCTTTTGTTAGCGAATGTTGACCACATGCTCTTAAACCTTGCCTCATAAAAAAGAGATTTTTCAAAAATAAGGATCACACACTGCCTAGAAAAAATCTATAATGATGAAGTGGATTAGAAAGTTCACGACAAGGAAGATGAGAAGAAGGGATAAATCTTCTATGATATCAAATCTCCTAGATCAAATCTCTCAAGTATCGATCAAGCACGATTGTTGGGAAAACATTTGACTTGTCCAGTGAGAGATATCATCTCGTTAACGCCATTTGCTTCACGCTGCGCGAACGCTATCTGGTAAGCGAAAAGGCTTGATCACTTGTGATTGACAAGTGTACGACATTTTGCTTCTATCTTACATATGGTAACAACAACTAACTTGAACAAACGATAAACACGCGTAAGTAATGATTACTTGTGGGACTAATTAAATTTTCCAAAAGTTTGTTTACAGATGTCGTTTAATTTAGAAAATCTCTTCCGAATTTTTGAGTATCTCAAGGTAGAAATTTTGAAAGGAACTTTTGTACTAAATCTTTATGCGTTTCTAGAAAAAAAACAGTGTATTTGATAACGCTTTTGAGCAATAGTGCATTTGAAATGGGAAGAAAAGATTAACTTTTCTTTAACAGATTTAAATTATGCATTGCATTTTTCTTAAAAGATTGAAAAAGGTGAATAGTAGTTCCACAGAATATTTTTCAATAAACTCGACTCCAAATCTACAAAGAAATTATTTTTTTATCAAAACTTTTTATACAAAAAAATTTCTGGCTTTATAAAAATTTTAATACAAATTGTCTGCTTTGCACTAAATATTATCTTTTTATTCTGTTCATGTAGAAATTGAAAAAAATTACCAACTTTTTTTATCATTACAAGACAAACTTTTTTGGATAAAATGCATGCATTTGCTTGTAAAGGCGCTTGCTTAATGAACTTAAGCTTGCTTAAGACCCGTTAACGCCCATGTCGACTATAGTCGACTTTACAAAAATAAAATCGTCTGCGTTTATCAAAGCTCTTTAATACAAATCTTCTGCTTTACATTAGATATCGTCTTATTATTCTGGTCGTTAACCGGTTAAAGGGGGAATTTGAATCTGAATTCTTCTGTTTTTCATAACTTTCCCCAATAAACCGCTGCTCTACTCTAGATAAAAATATTTTTAAATATCAGCTGAAAGTATGTTCCCATAAAAATCAAAGTGTTATTTGAATTTATTTGATTGATTTTTATGCGCGATAATTATGCATTTGATAATAATTAATTAATTTTTCGTAATTTTCTCAGCCGAATAAGCCCATGAAGGTAAACATCTGGGACTAGAAAAAAATGAGTCGGCATTTATGATATCTGTGGTGTTTATTATATTGTAAAAAAGAGTTCCATCACTTTTCTTTTGCTTAAAACTTTTTATACAAAACCAAAAGCTTAGAACTTGTAAATTCAATATAAAGAGATTTGATGTTATATGTGATAAAAGAGAAATTCAATACAGGATACGGTAGAGACAGAATTGCAAAGATCATAATAATAGGAAAATAATAATACATCATAGATAAATTGTGATAATAATCTGGGATAATCAAAAGGCGATCAAGCCGCTAGCATGACTTAGATATTTTTAGAGGTTAAATTCAATATTTTATTTTTACTGGCAAACTGAAAGATACGCCATTCGTATACGTATACTCTTATAAAAATAATTAATTTGGCTGACCTGTATACTGCAATCCTTGTATACTTTTTCTCTCATCAGAAGCAAACTTTTTTTTGATCCATGCGAAACGAACCCGATTGAACTTTAACATTTGCCAATACATTAATTAGGATTTTTCAGTGACGGAACTAAATGCCACGAATTCGGCGGAAATTGATGGATTTCATTTCATCACCACTATGAATTTATTATTACATATCTGTAAACTGCATCAATTTAAAGCTGACATTTGTGCTTTTTCTACATCTATTATTATTATTATTATTATCATTTTCCAAAAATACGTGATTTATCCTTCAACGCTTTGCATCCTTGTCTGCAAATAGAATCTTGTCTGATATAGAAATTAAATAATAATTTTAAAAAAAGGTATCATTTTAGATTATAATGAACTTATAATTCAGAATTTGTGAGCAACCTTAAAAATCCGCGCATACAGATCATGGGTGCCAACAAAAATGTTTTATACGACGCCAAATTTCACTATGAAAAAAATCAAATAAACTTAAAATGGTCTTTATTATATAAAAAAAAAACTAAAAACACGAAAAACAAACAATGTATTCATATTTTTGCCCTGACAAACAAATTATCCATTTTTAATCTATACACTTTATATTTCTTACTACTTTATCCATGAAAAATTTCAAAATCCATTTCATAACTGGAACAAGTTGAGTGTGGAACATAAACTTTTTTAAGCGTGAACTCATATTCAACATCCTTGAAGTTGGAATAAAATTAAGTTCTGCTCTATTTCGAACAATAGCATCAGCTAGGCTTAACTGCCTTCTATTTCTTGCTTCTTGTTTTGATTGAAGACACAAAAGAACATATTCTTTCAACTACGGCATTACTTACAGGAGTTTTCAAGCAAGTGAGAGCAAAAAAATAGCAAGCTCTTAAAAGCAGAATTCTGAAGCGCCAATCAAGAATTGTTCACTGTCTTCAAGGATTTCTGTACTGTTCTTCAGTAATGTTGATATTGCTATCATCTAAAAGATGTAAAAATTACAAAACTTTAAAAAAAGGTCTTGAAAACTGGTTCAAAATACTTATTGGATTTAATTTTGATAAATTTCGAAAATGCTGAAGGAAGTCTGCAAAAACGTTGTTTCAAAGCTTTCCAGGCATAAATACGCATCTTTCTTTAAATCATTTTCACTTCTGAATCTGCTTCAGTATTGTTGTTTAGATGTAAAAATTCATGGCAGACTTTTAAAAACTTTACACCAAATTCAACATCATATATGCTTTTTTATTACTCTCTGAATCAGATAGATGCAAAAAATTGCTGATACAATTCATGGAATCAACTTTTATTTGCTGAAAAATCTGTCCATCTTTTCACATTCTTGTTGTACAAGAGGCAGAGCAAACACAAAAAAACAGGTAATTTTTTCTGTCCAATCATTTCCTTCAAAAGTTTTGGTATATATTTTGTGTCACATTATTGCGGATTTCACTCGGCATATGTAAAATAGGCTGTTATTCTTCACTGTTGGTCAAAGTATTAAACATGATTTTATCACGTAGAAGTCATCGAGAAGTAGACAATTTTTGAAAAGATTTTTAGAAATTGCTGTTTTCTCGATTTCTGTACTAGCGTTCATAACTTTAAAAAATTCTCTGTATTCCTTTCTTCTCATTTCACGATGGCAACAAAGCCACTTCCATATTTCTGAAAGCAAAAATCCAATATTTGATGCAAGGTTCGAAACTGCGTGTTGAATCAAAATTGCTAAAGAATGACAAACACTTTTGAGTTGTACGCAAAAAGGAGGAACATCTTTTAGTCTAGACTACACAGAGTTCTTGCAACCCACCTGTTTGAAGCTCTGTCTGATGCAAAACCAACACAATTAGAAAGATTTTGACTACATTTCTTGATTTCTTTGCTAATCAAATTCAATATGTTTTATCCTGTACTTTCTTGCACAGAAATCAGACCTAAGATGTTGATAATATTTTCTTCTGTTTACTACTGAAACATGGAAGCAAAAGACATTGATATTTTTGTGCAAAATATCTGTAGATTCATCTATTATAATATATGAATCTACAGATATTTCTACAGATATATAATTATTAGAGCATATTTAGTATTATCTAAATCATATACAAGTTCGGCATTTAATAAAGATGAAAAAATATTCTTAAAATTAAGCATGCACATTTCGTTTGATGTACATTTATATGTCCTAATGTACTTCCTTCTCCATACGCGCTGTTATGATTCCAACTCAAGCGATCAATTGTATAGGAATTGCACAATGTCAAGACAAGTCATACTTACGGCAATTTAGAGTTCGGTTTTTTAAGTTTATCAGTATCCAGGCTTGGAATGGTCTCTACATTGAGCCTTTTTTGATGTTGAGAAGGAATTTTGCTTTTTTTTTTTTGGATTTTTCATGATTCAAAAGATTACTGATTCTTGGTATAATTGTTTTTCATACTTATGATTGCTATCGCAAGATGCTTTGCATTTTTTGAAGACATAATTAAGTTAGAACAAAGTAAACTGAAAAAAAGTAAAATATATTTTACAAAAACATTTTTTTACTGTATAATTTTATATTAAAGCTTAGTTTAAGATAAATGAAAAATTTTAAATAAACAAAGAGAATAAAAATGATTTTTTTAAAACTAAGCATATTGAAAAAAATCAAAAATAATTAAAATTTTTAAGCCAAATAAAATTGTATAAAGCCAGATTTTGGTAATTTGTCGTACTTGTTATTCACAATGAGTGTGAGTTCACATCGTCATACAAATCCATATTATTTATGATGTTCTGTATAAATATTTTCTGAATTTCTTTACAATTTCAATACTCAGTTCTTTCTTAGCAATTCTCCATTTTTTGGGTGCATAAAATAATGAGGTTAAAAGTTTGCAATTTTTTCCCATTACTACATTTCAAGAAAGTTCTTGGCCCTGTATAGTTTAGATCAAGAAGTATATGAAATGAGCCTGTTCTTCACTCTCAACTTCTTTCTTTCACAAAGACTGATAGACAGTAGTAATAAAAGATCGTATAAATCAATTCGCAAATCAGCTTGTAACTAATCATATGCTTGGTGGCTGTAAACGACCAATCATATGCACTCATTTTCTTTTATAAGAAATTTGGAAATAAATTTAGTACAAAAAGTCCACTTTAAAAGTTCTAACTTGGATATTAAACGTTTCTTACTAAATTCCTTTAGTTTGATTATACTCAAAATTTGAAAGGCATTGAACTAATGATTTTTTACTCATGGTATAAATTTAGTTTAAGGTAAACTAGTTACAAGCTTTTTATAAAGATAAAGTATGAAATATGCTAGAGTTGGAAGATGTCTATATATATTTCCACTATCTCATATTTTGAAAAAGGACAAAATCAATTCAATACTTTATTTCTCTCCAATAAAAGTCATTCGAAATTGCAGCAGATATATGAACATAAGAATTCAGACCATTTTTCATTTTTTCAGATCATATGATTGCTCAGACAATTTTTGAATATACAATGGTGTCCAATTTTCAGTACAGTAGTTTATATGCTGATTTATTTTTAGAAAGTTTGTGAACAACTCTTCAAGGTCAACAAGAGTACAAAATCATTCATATATAATAGATCTGTAATTAAGTCTTTATCCCTCCTTATTGCCATTTACCAGTTATTGAAACGGATGGTTACAGTCTACATGTATAGTCTCTATAAGATATGCTATACTCTAACCAAGTATTTCAATTTCCATTTTTGAAAAAGAAATTGAAATTAAAAAAAAAATAAATAAAATAAAAAATAAAATTTTTTCATTTCAATTTTATTTCAATTTTTTTTACCTAAATATTTAACTGAATCAAAAAATTTTGTCCCAAAAACAAACAATGGAATTTTTGGAATTTCTTGTTTCCTTGATTACGAAACTCGTTATAACCAAAATATATATTACATATCCATATATTCTATGAAGTAACTGTTTCTTGACTCAAATAGAGCTAACAAAGTCAATAAAATTCATTTTTGTTTGCCCTAAGAAAGTCCCAATTGATTTTTAAATAAATTTGGCCTAAGTTTTTTTAGTTTTTTTAATTTTTACTTTTTAATACTACCTACTTTTTGAATTTTTTTAAGTTTAAAAAAAGTAGTTTTTTTAAATGCATCAATTAAAGCATAATTATTTTCTCTCTCAAAAATGAAAATTTAACAAGTTTTTTTAGCAAAAAAGTTTGAAGAAGTATTATAAAATTTCTTTATTTGTGAATTTTTTTAAATTAATTTATTTGTACATTTTATTTAAAATTATGATTTCGAATATAGGTTTAGATAAAATTTCAATGAAAGAAAAAATTTTCTTAAAACTTACTTTTATAAAGTGTATTTCAACGTAAAATCCTATTTTAAGCATTACATAATTGGATAAAGTCACATTTCTGTGTCTGAAATTGCAAATTTGCTAAGCTTCAAAACAAAAATCAGGTGATCATGTTCGAATTTATAAAAATCACTTGGAAAAGATAGAAATTTCAAGTTTGAAAGTATTACCATATGTGTATTTTTTTATCACAACTCTGAAGATTGTGTGAATAAGTTTTTTTCTTTCACTATTATTAAAGGAAAAAAATTTTCTGATATTTATAATAATGTACACATTTTTTTTTCGATAGAATTATAATATCGTGTGAACTTTTAGATTGTCTTGACTCTTACTTTTTTTATAAATCAGTTTTGTGTTTACATCGGTATCGTTTATATCGACATTAAATGACATATCGGTGGTGGACATTGCGTACTTAAAAAGTTTCGTACCGAGACATTTTGTAGCTATTTTTGGACGTTTAGTAACCAATTTTTTCCTAATTGTTGTTTACAAAATGACGAATTTAGGTACGAAATGACTTGGGTTGGAAATGCCTTGGTTACAAAATGTCGTGGACTCAAAAAATGAGTGTAATTATACCTAATGAATGAAAATATCACTTAGAAAGCTAACATTTGAAGGCCGGATGAAGGCAGCATGTTATCTGCCTTATATAGTGTTGAAACACCGGTTCTACAAAGTTCCAGTTCTTATGTAAAATGACGATACCGAGAATCAAATAAATTTGGCTGTTCTATCTTTGAAAATTTTTAGATTGAAAATTTTTATCAGAAATGTGATTCTTCATTCAAAAGATTACGTTGTTCTCCTTTATTGAAAATAAAGTCTTCAAACACGGAATCAGAAGTATCTTTTTCTTTAATGTTTCGTTCGATAAAAAGGACTTTGCTTTGTTTCTTGCAAAACTTTGAGCGCGAAAATATTTTTAAAAAGTTATTTTATCAATAAGGATAAATAAAAATAATTGTATTTTTTGCTAATAAAATGTATTTTTAAATTTTGTATCAACATTTTTTTTATAATAACTAATATATTCTCGCTTTTCATTGAATATATTTTTGCAACGATAAGCTTGCTTGAAATTCGCTACTAGTTTCTCAAAGCTAATCTGGATAAATCCTTCCTACAAGAAAGAGGAAATCAAGCACATCAACGTGAAGAGTACACAAGCAGACGAAGAGCAGGATTTCTTTGCTGAAAGCGTTCATGACCTAAATAAGATGAAAGGAAGGGAGAGGAGTGCTGAGAAGGATCTGACAGATTCACTCATAAATAAATCATATTTTGGCACAAAATGCTTTCTTTTTCGCTCTCGTTTTTTTTCAATGAAATTTCTTCATCATCTTTTCAAGCATCACATCTGAGCTAATTATATTTTTCTCTTTGTTTATTTTGTTCATCCTTTTTCAACGATGCCTTCAAAAGTAAACTTTCGCATTCTTATAAACGCGGTGATCAAAAATTGACATAAAAAGTTTTTAAAAATTTGACTTCATTTTTTCCAAAATTAATAATTCAATCATAACTTTTTTTATTCGCAAGTTTATGAATTATAACAAAAAGCCTTGAAGTTTCCATCTTATTTCTAGTAATTCTACAAATTGTTGTAATTTCTTGAAATCTGTTTAATTATTTTTTGACAATTAAATTTTGCAAATTTTTGAAAAATATAAACAGAAAATTTATACTTGTAACTGAGAGAGAGAGAAGGAAATATGTCTGAACTTTTAAAAAAATTATTGAAATAAAGATAAAAAAAATTATTTGAAATCACTTATCCTCAAACCCGTATCACATAGAATGAAACATTAAAAAAATTTGTTCCACTTATTAATTAAATTAATTAAAGATCTTGTCTAAATATTGGACTTGAATTAGTAAGGTATATAAGTTAAGTTAAGTATTGTTTGTGATGTTCGCACCCATACTTTTGGATATCGTGCCCCCCCCCCCCCCCGAAATGCTGAGTCCAGGTTTACCTGCACTTTGCATTCCACTAAACGCCTACCGGCCCTTGATACTGCATAGCTATACCTTGTTATATATATTATTTTACAAGAATGTATGTTACAATATAAAATACAGCTGAGTGATCGATACTATCCTAACGCTCCCAATTTGGGAAACAATCTTATTGTCTAGTGATAGCTTGATTACTAACCACGTAGAATCGGGTCGCTAGAGCACTACCTAACAGTAAAAATCTTTGAATTCTTCGGAGGAAGAAAACCAGGGTAAAAAACCGGCACCACGGAATGTATCTTGTTCCTAAATAAAAGAATATGATTATAAAAGGTATATGCTACAAAAATAGAAGCGTTAGAAGGCATGCAATATTTTATATATTATTAATAAATAATATTTGATACATCTTATAGCGGTTAAGAAAGATATACATAATTTAGGGCATGCTATTTTCAAAATCTACCTCTAACATCAGATTTGAAAATTAATCTAAATAGGTTAAAAAAAAATTTTAATATATAAAACACACTTATTGATTAAATGGACAAATATTCATAATACTTCTTTCTAAAATTAATTTTTTAATTAATTTTTTCTTAATTAATTAAAAAAAAATTTTTTTATAAAAGAATATAGGAAATATATCGTTTATTTAAAAAATATAAATCTGCTTTTAACGCCATCTATATTTTTTAAGAGATACCTTGGTGTTAATTCTTTGCAGGGGGAAAATAATAGTTAACATCAGGTTAGATTGTCATAGACTCGCGAAAGCTATTGTAAGTATATGAAAAGCTTTATTATCAAAAAATTATTATTTACTCTCTAGGTCAGTGTTGTCCAAACTTTGTGCCTCGGCACACTGGTGTGCCGTAAGGATTTCATCTGTGTGCCGTATAAAAAATTTTTTTCACAAAGGAATGTAAATTTTAGTCAAAAAAATCTATTTTAGTCTTTGAATTTTAGAAAATTATTAATTTTTAAAAACTTGTCTAAAATTTGTAAAAAAAATAAACATTTGAAGAAAAAATTTAGGAAAAATTTTTATATAAAAAAACATTTTGAATATAACATTTTTGTTTTATTTTTTACATGTTTCCAGTTTATTTTGTCCAAATATCAATTTATTTCTTTCTTACTTCCTTATAACATATATATTTTGAGACCTACTTCTTTAAATACAGGTTTTTTTGCTGTTTTTAGAAATATAAACTGGCTAAATTTTCATTTCATACTTTAAAATGATTTTTAAACTCTTTTTCAATATTTAGTGTACAAATTTTAAATTCTTTTTTTAGTTAAAAAATTTTAATGCTTAGAAATATATTTTGTAATTGAAATTCTGTTTTTATATATTTTTTTAAAAAACTATTGTTTATAAGTTTTAATTTCTGCTTTCTAAACATATTTTCAAAATTATAAATAGATAAATGTCTATATCTTGGTTTTTAAATCTATTTTTTAATATTTCTTTTTAGAAAATAAAAATGGATAAATTTCTAAATCAAAATCGTAGTGACAAAAAAACATGAAAGAAATAAAAAAAACGTAAATATAACAATGAGTATATAAAATATGGTTTTATATCTGACAAGCAAGAATATATGCCAATTTGTTTAGTTTGCAAGGCAACTCTTGCCGAATCTATGGTTCCAAGTAAACTTGAGAGACATCTCACACAAAAACATGCACAATTAAAACATAAGCCGATAAGTTACTTTGAAGGATTGAGAGATAACATGTTCACCCAGGCTAAAAAATTGAAGACATTTATAATGATACCTGATAAAGCTCAAATGGCTAAAGAGCAACTCCAAAATCACTTTTTAGGTGACCAAACAAACATTGAAAAATTCTGGGTTCTTCAAATTGATGAAAGCACTGATATAAACAAAAAGGCACACTTGCTTGCATTTTTACGAATTGTAAAAAACAAAAAAATAACTGAAGAGTTTTTTTCTATGAAGAATTGAAACTGACAACTGGAAAAGATATTTTTCAGTTAGTGAATGAAAAAGTTGTAGCAACATAATATGCTATGGACTCATTGCGTCAGTGTTTGTACGGATGGTGCTCCTTCGATGCAAGGAAAAAATAGGGGATTTACATCTTTTGTTTTTCAACAAAATACAAATATTAAAGTCAATCATTGCATGATTCATAGAGAAGAACTAATGTCAAAATGTTTGTCAGAGAAACTCAAAAATACAATAAATGATGTTGTAAAAATTGTTAACTACATTAAGTCAAGTGCTTTGAGATCAAGAGTTTTTGAACAGTTGTGCGAATCAATGGAAGCAGATTTTAAATGTCTTTTATATCATAAAGAAGTACGTTGGCTTTCTAAAGGAAAAGTTATATCAAGGTTCATCACATTAAAAAATGAAATTATATCTTTTTTTGATTCGCAAAAAATAAAGTATGAAGTTCTGGAGCAAGAGATTTGGTTGTTGGAAGTCACTTTTTTAAGTGATATTTTTGATAAGTTAAATAAGCTCAACGTCAGCATTCAAGGGTCAAAGGATAATATTATTACAGTTTCGGGTAAATTAAAAGCATAAGAAAAACTTCAGTTGGGGATTACTAAAGCTACAAAAAATGAACTTGACTGCTTTCCTACACTCGATTCTTTAGAGAAGAAGTCAAAAATTATTCCTGATGTTATCGAGACACTGAATAATCTTTTTAGAGTTTTCGACAAATATTTTCCAAATCTTGACATTAGTCTTTTTTTGGGTTATGTCTCCATTTGCTGAAATATCCGCAACAAATTTGACAGGGAATGAAGTGGAAAAGTATATTGATATGAAAAACGATTTAATTTTAAAAATAAATTTTTCTAAAATGGAGTTGTCTGAGTTTTGGTTAAGTATTCATGAGGCATATCCAGAACTGAGTTCAAAAACTATAAAAACATTACTACCATTTGCTTCTTCATATTTGTGTGAATTGGGATTTTCGGCTCTTACCACTAATAAATCAAAAAAACCGGAACGCTTGACTAACATGAATCAAGAACTCAGAGTTGCTCTATCAAAAAATGAACCTCGTTTAGAACTTATTTGTTCTAAACATCAGCCTCATCCATCACACAAATTTTATTTTATTTTTTACTTATTCAATAAAGTTGTTGTTTTTCTAATGTTTAAGTTATTTAATAAAAAAAAATAGTGTGCCATTAAATTTTTTGATTTACTATAGTGTGCCGTAGAAAAAAGTTTGGACAACACTGCTCTAGGTATTGATTTGTAAAGAATTTTTAATTCAATTATTCTTCCAAACGTGTGCTCTTAACATCTTGCAAATGATAAAATACACCAATAAGTGACACTATTATTATTTATATGGTAACTATATATAAGCAAGTATAAAAGAGAATTCTCAAATATCAAATTATATTATAATGAAAACGCAAATCAACTTACTTAAAAAATTATATATATGATTAAATAGCTAGTTTTAGATATTTATTGGATTTCTTGTTCAAAAAACTTGGAATGGGTCTTAACCCTATTAGTGCTGGGGGCGTAAAACGCCCCCCCCCCTTCACTAAAAAATTAATTGTAGAAAATTGGCTGAATCATATCCCTTCAAATTTTGTGACTTTTCCTAAAATCGCTAGCTGCATCTTTTGAAAACATTTTCATGGTAGTTGAATGACCCCTTCATGTCCAAAACTGTCAATCAAAATCAAAAATTAAAATTTTTCAGCAAAATTTTGACACTATCTGTACTTAACCTTATAACTTAGGATTTATATTATATAATACTCTTAAAATTTATAATTATATACAGTTTGGAACGCATAATACTTTATATATTTAATTTTTTCAATAATCATGGCTACTTTTTAGAAAATGTCAATCAAAATTTTGATGATCAAAAATATATCTAATAAAATATATCTTCAAATTTTACATAAAATATATGTTTTTATACTAAATCGGTCATGCTGTTTTCATTTCTGGACTCATTTTTTACATTTAGGATTTGAAAATACCTATAAGTATTAATCAAATTTGCGGTTTACTTGTGAAAATTGTCTCCAAAAACATTCCTTCACATTTTACATAAAATATATGCGTTATACTAAATCGGCCATGCTGGTTTCATTTCTGGACTCATTTTTTACGTTTAGGATCTGGAAATACCTATAAGTGTTAATCAAATTTGCGGTTTAGTTCTAAAAATTATCTCCAAAAACATTCATTCAAATTTTACAATGAAATATATGTGTTATACTAAATCGGCCATGCTAGTTTCATTTCTGGACTCATTTTTTACGTTTAGGATGTGAAAATAGCTATAAGTGTTAATCAAATTTGCGTTTTACTTCTAAAAATTGTTTCCAAAAACATTCATTCAAATTTTACAAAGAAATATATGTTTTATACCAAATCAACCATGCTGTTTTCATTTCTGAACTCATTTTTCACATTTAGAGGTTTTAAAATATCAGTCAAAATATGCGGTTTACTTCTAAAAGCTATCTCCAAAAATATTCTCTTAATTTTACATGAAATATTTGTTTTTATACCAAATCGATCATGCTGTTTTCATTTTTGAACTCATTTTTTACATTTAGAATTTGAAAATACCTATAAGTATTAATCAAATTTGCGGTTTACTTCTGAAAATTGTCTCCAAAAATATTCTCTTGAAATATATGTTTTTATACCAAATCAATCATGCTGTTTTCATTTCTGAACTCATTTTTTACATTTAGGATGTGAAAATATCTATAAGTATAAATCAAATTTGCGGTTTACTTCTGAAAATTGTCTCCAAAAATATTCTCTTGAAATATATGTTTTTATACAAAATCAATCATGCTGTTTTCATTTCTGAACTCATTTTTTACATTTAGGATGTCAAAATACCTATAAGTGTTAATCAAATTTGCGGTTTACTTCTAAAAATTGTCTCCAAAAACATTCATCCAAATTTTACAATTAAATATATGCTTTTATACCAAATCAACCATGCTAGTTTCATTTATGGACTCAATTTTTGCAGTTTGAATTTGAAAATACATATACTTATCAATTAAATTTGCGTTTAGTTCTAAAATTTGTTTTCAAAAATATTGATTCAAATTTTACATGAAATATATGTTTTTATAGAAAATAAATCATGATGATTTCATTTCTGAACACAGTTTTCGCATTTAGAGGTTTTACTGCTAGTGTCAATCAAATTTGCGGTTTATGTCTGAAAACTATATCCCAAAATATTCTCTTTAATTTTACATGAAATATATGTTTTTATACCAATTCGACCATGATAATTTTTATTTCTGAAATCATTTTTTGCATTTTGAGGTTTTAAATTTCTGAAAGTGTCAATCAAATTTTCGATTTACGTCTAATGTCTACAGAAATATTTTTGAAATTTAAATAAAATATCTGTTTTTATGACAAATGGAAGATGCTGATTTAATTTTTGGACTCAGGTTTGGCATTTATGGTTTTAAAATATCTGAAAGCTTGAATCAGATTTGCGGTTTACTTTTAGATACTGTCTTCAAAAATATTTTCAAAAAAATAAAATATCTGTTTTATACCAAATCGACTATGCTTATTTTATTTCTCTACTGGATTTTGGATAATACGGTTAAAAAATATCTCGAAGTGGCAATTGAATTAGTAATGTATGCCTGAAAATCAGTTCTGTAAAAAAATTTCAAAAAATGGCTGCATATTAGGTATATAGTAAAAATATACTTTTGTTTTTTGTATATTTTGGCTTATAATACTTTCTACAATCATCTTGAGTATAAAATATTTATTAAAAAATATAAAACGTATTATAAAATCTTTTGAAAATTTGTATGAGAGAAGGAACCAAATTGAAAACTAATTGAAAAGAGAAATGTGATCAAAACAAATAATTAAAAAAAATATGTATCTTTACTAAATGGAAGATCTACCATGTTCTAATGAACTAGGAAGTGGTTAAATTATATACTTCAAAAAAATTTTGACTGTGAAAAAGAAGTTCCTCTTTAACAAATGAAAAATATTTAAATCTATAGCTTATCATCTAGGATTACAGTTAACATTTAGCTAAGATGGGTAGGAAATCTGAAAATTTAGAATAGGTCAGATTTATCAAAAATGGCACAGATGCCAATATGTGAGAATTTAGCCACTATCAAGATATTTTTAATTTAAATTGAATTTGTCCATCTTTTTCCTTTTGTGTCAAAGAGATAATTTTTTAGATGAAGAACGTTGATAACTTTTTGTAATTGAACAATCAACATCACGAATGATTCATCAGAAAAAAACCTTTGAAATGAGATTGATTGACAAATATTCAGGCCTGAGAGGAAAAAAGTAATTTTATCCTTATAAAAAAATTTTCGAACACACATTGAAAAATATAAATTTCTAATGAAAAAAGAGCTACAAAGAAACGATCATCACAGAATGAATACCAAAATTACATACTGTAAATTATAATATGACGTAGAGACTACGAGCCGATAACGAATTTGTAGCCAAAAAGATGGAGATCCTATCGAGTTACATAAGTTACTGTAGAATGAAATATTTTGAGTGAATTAAACACCTAAAGTTGGTTTATTAAATAAATTAAGAAAATAATTACCAGAGAAAACTGTAAGTAGAAGTAATTTTTATGTTTATATATTTGACATTGATTTAAAGGTTTAATCGATTTTTTGACAGGTTTTATTGATTTCATAAAAAATGAACATCACCATTAAATTCTGCATACTTGAAATGTATAAAAAACTTTAAAAGAATTAAAATTTTAATTTTGACATGGGCTGTCATATTTAAATTATTTTGTCAGGTTTGACTAATATTTATATAAAAAAAAGGAATATAACCAGTAAACACAGCCTACTTGAAAATGGGTATATATGTGTAAACTGAAAATTTTTTTTTTTAATTTTTTATTTCCTGTATTACAAATCAATGAGTTTATAAAGTATTAACATGAATCTTACCTAATTTTCATATTTTTTAGAAAAAACTTCCCGCAAGCATGCATTTGAAGTTTCAACGATTCTAGTTTCAATAAAAAAATCGCTTTTTTATTTTAGGAATATTTAAAATAAGTTTTCTAATTTTTTTTTATTTTTAGATTATTCTAGTTAAAAAAATTGACTTTAAATTTTCTCTTTTAAATGGCCGACTTTAAATCAAGTAAAGCTGTTTTAAAAAATTCGAAAACTTGGCTGAAAAACTTATCTGTTGGCAAGGGGGTTCAATTAAGAATTCTACCGAGAATAGAAAATTTTTCAACGTTTACAAGATTGCCAAAAGCTAAAGATGTTCTTAGACTTTTTGTTTTTTTGTTTAAAAAAGAAAATGTCAAGAAAATTCGAATTAAAATTTTGACACACGAGTTGATAAAATTATGGCAAAAAATGAGTTTTCCTATTTTGAGTGAGCAAGCAGTGGAAGTGAGAGTGGAAAAGTTAATAAAGTTGTACGAAAAAAATAGAAAAAACCCAAAAAAAGAATTTCAAAAGGAATTGAATGATATATTTGATATTACAAAAAAAGAAGGCTCATGGCTTTGTATGGAGGATAGAATATTTTATCAAAAACAAATAGAATCTAAAGGAAAAATTGGCTACGTATCAAATAAAGTTGCGTGCTCTTCTTCAATCCATCCTTCCAAAAGACAGCGTTGTATCAGAAATGAGCAGGAATATTTGATGGAATACGAAATGTCAGACTCAACAACATCAGAATCTGACGTAAACGATGAAGATTTTTTAATAGATCAAAGTGACGGGAGGAAAAATAACTCTACTGCTCATTCCGTTAAATTAGTTACCAAATTGTCTGAAAAGCTGCTAACATTTGCAATAGTCTATCTCAAGAAGGAATTAAATTACCAACTCCTACTCAATCTGGGATATTTTGAGGTATGATTAAATATGGGCAGACACAAGTTTTGAAGTTAAGAGAGTTTCTACAGAAAGAAAATACCTTCTGTTTACACTTTGATGGTAAACGAATTTTTAATGTAAAAGAAAATGTGAATTATGTAGAAGAATATCAAGTTGTATGTTTACAAGACAAAAACTTCAAAATAAATTTGGGTGTGTTTAAATGTCAAGGCCGAGAGAGATTTAAAGGAATAAAAAAATTCTTGATGAAAATAATGTTTGGACTTCGATTAAAATGATTATATCAGACACTACCGCTGTAAATACTGGTTGTTGGAAAGGAGTTGTTTCTCAGTTACAAAAGAAAATGCAGAATATGAAACTTTCAAAGCCTCAATACATCGGATGTCAACATCATGTTTTGGACAGAATATTAAGACATGTTTTAGACTTTAACTTCAAAAATAAAACAACTAGTCCGAATATAGATTATGATTTTGTGCAAAAAGTTAAAAGAAGTTATGAGAGCCTTAAAAAATTGAATACTGCGAAAACTAAAATGCCAAATTTGGAGAATCTTGGTTGGAGGGATGATTTTAGGTTTCTTTATGTTTTATGTTCTGCGTTTAGATTTTATAAAGAGACGGGGAAATTTCCAATGATAGAATGGAAAAGTTTACCTGTTGTTCAAAGTGCTCGATGGAACTCTAGAGCAATTTTCGTTTTGATAGCATATTTTCTTTTACCTGAAAATAGAGACGCACTAAAAAATTCAGCTTGTTTTATTGCTTATGAATGGCAGGAAGTTTGGTTTTCAGACCAAAAATACAACGATAGAGTCTATGACAAGCTTCACAAATCAATTCAAAATACAAAATGCACTACAGCTGAGAAATGCTTCAAAAAACATTGGGTAAAAGAAAACTCGTATGTTGATATACCTCGAACGAACATTATTTTTTATTTATTTATTTATTTACAAATGAAAGTTTACGCATGAGAAAAGTATGACAAAAACAACTGAACCAAATTATCGAAACAGTATGAAAATAATGTAGGTAATTTTGTGAAGATCCAAAAGCCAGGAGGCCGCAGTTAGGATTCAACACAGACTTTCAAGGATAGGGTAGAAAAATGAAGCATCGAGGACACGAGTTCAAAGCATTGCTCACGGAAACAAAGTGGAATATTGTTGTAGAGTCAAATAATAAAATTAGGAAGTAGAGCAGACATAGCAGTTTCTGTCACAATAGGTATAATGGCTATAGGAAGAAATGAAAAAAATTTTCCAAATTTTTTTGAAGGTTTTCACAGATAAACTGGGGTCTTGAAAGAGAAAAGGAAATTGTTTGTGAAGTAAATTTGTTTTGTATCAGACTGACACAGTAGAAGTTGAGAGTCGGAAAAACACAGGCAAAGGATCGTGTGCTTTTCGGGTTTCGTGCTTTATATTATCATTATATTGTAGAAATTTGCTGAAGAGTCCATGTGGTCTGTTATTGATGTTTTTATGCAAAAAGCAAGCAACGTTAAGATTGAAGAGATCATTCAGTTTGAGTAGATAGTGAATTTTGAAGACAGGTTCTGTGTGTGAGTTGTATTTGAGATTGAAAACATTTCTGAGAGCACGCTTTTGTAAAATCTCAATACGCTTTTTACCGCTTGGGTACCAGTTTATGAGGCTATACTGAATGTGTGGCAAGAACAGAGTTTTGTAAAGAAGGAGCTTGATATTCGTAGAAAAGATATGTTTTGTGCGATGAAAAACTCCAATAATTTGGCTCACTTTATTTGAAACCATATTAACATGATGGGAAAAGCTTAGCTTATTGTCAAGCACAAGCCCAAGTAGATTAAACTTATTGACTATGTTGAAACGTGCTTTGGATAGAAAGTCTTCATTTACACTGTCTTTCATGGATACAACCATTGCTTTAGATTTTACATAGTTAATTTTCAAATCATTATTCGTGCACCAAGCATAAAATAGGTTTAGATTATATAAAAACATGTTAATATTGATACAATTATCTTTTTTAATACAGGAAAGTGGGAAATAGCCACAGAAGTCATCAGCATAGAGAACGAAGGAAAATATACTTGATACATCAAAAATATCATTTACATAGAGACTAAACAATAGGGGAGATAAAACAGAGCCCTGTGGTACACCTGATCTGATAGGAGTGAAAGACGAAAGAGAATTATTCACCGATACACACTGTTTGCGAGCAGAAAGATATGAACAGAGGAGTGAAAGAGAGTTTTTACTGATCCTAGACTTAGAAAGTTTTTGGATCAACAGTGAGTGGTTGACTGAATCAAAGGCCTTACTCATATCAAAAAAAAGAAGGACCATGTCTTCTTTTTTTCTAAAGAGGAAACGAGTTCTTCAATGAGGAAAGAGTGCAAAATTTCTGTTGAATAATCCTTCCTGAAACCGAATTGATGCTTATGAACAAGTTTATTTTGCAATATATGACCTTCAAGCTGAGTGAGAATAACTCTTTCAAAAACTTTGGAAAGTGCAGGCACCAACGAAATAGGTCGGTAGTTATCTACATCTCTCCGATCTTCTTTTTTCCAGAGAGGGATTACTTTATGTGTTTTGAGAATAGAAGGGAATATGCAATGTCTAAAAGCCGAGTTGATAGCCATAGCTAAAAACTTAGAGACAGCCGAACCAATTAGCTTAATATGATAAGTCGATATGCCATATATATCACATGAATGACTGCTTTTTATTTTGTTTATTTCATTCAAAACACCTACGCTATCAACATTAATGAAAGAAAAAGAGCCATCATCATAGGCATAAGAAGATTCATGTGTAAAATTGTTTGGAACATTCGAGCAAGCACGAGAGAAATAAGCATTAAGTTTTTCAGTGTTTTATTGACTATTGACCAAGTCTCCTGAATTGAACTATGTTTAGTAAAAAGATTACCATAGTATGATTCTTTTAGGAGACGAACTTTGTACTTAATTAAATTTCTCAAAGAAATATATTTGCTAGTACATCGTAATTGTAAACTTCTCTCACTGCATTTGTATATCTTCATTTTTTTAAACATAGTATCTCTTGCTTTGATGAGATTGATAACTTCAAAGGAAATCCAAGGTTTCATTCTAATTTTGTATCTGTTAATTATCTATACTTTTTGTGTTTATTGCTGAAAGAGCAATTAAAACCATGCAAGAATTGAAAAAAAGCTGTAAAAATGAATAATATTTAAATATAAAATTTATTGCAAAGAATAATTTTTAATAAAACTCTTTTTTTTTAAAAAAAAAAGATTTTAGATTTTTTTGAAAAACAACTTGGTGAATTTTTTAAATTCTGTTCTTGCGGGAACTTATTTTTAGAAAACGCTAAAATAAGCCTTAATTTGTTTTTATTTTTACAAAACTCATCCAAATTTATTGCAGGACAATTTAGAAAAAAAAAATCATATCCCTAGTAAAATGCCATACATGGTAAACTTCATAACCTCCCTATACTTTCTATTAAACGTAATTCTCTAATTCAAAAAACCGTGCCTGATCCTTTCTTTTTGGGATAAATTAATTTTTTGACAGTTTTGATTGATTTTTATAAAAAAAATGAATATCACCACTGAATTACGCATGTTTAAAAATGGGTATATATGTGTAAAAAACTTTATATTATTACTTAGATAAAAAGTTTCTTTTTAAGATGAGCTGTCATATATAAATCAATGCTTTGATAACTTTAATTGATTTTTATAAAAAAAAAATGAATATCATCGCTTGAAAATGGGTGTATATGTGTAAAAAACATTATATAATTATTTAGATAAAAAGTTTCTTTTTTGAGATGAGCTGTCATATGTAAATCACTTTTTTGACAGGTTTGAATGATTTTCATAAAAAATGAATATCACCACTGAATTAAGCATATTTAAAAATGGGTATACATGTGTAAAAAACTTTATATACTTATTTAGATAAAAAGTTCCTTTTTGAGATGAGCTGTCACATTTAGATCAATTTTTTGACAGGTTTGATTGATTTTCATAAAAAATGAATATCACCACTGAATTCAGCATATTTGAAAATGGGTATACATGTGTAAAAAACTTTATATACTTATCTAGATAAAAAGTTCCCTTTTGAGATGAGCTGTCAAATATAAATCATTTTTTTGACAGGTTTGATTGATTTTGATAAAAAATGGACATCACCACTGAATTCAGCATAGTTGAAATATGTATGTAACATCAAAAATATTTATAAAAACTTATTAATATCTGAGAAAAATAGGGGGGGGGGGCACTTTACGCCCCCAGCACTTTAGCGGACAAATTTTGCCCAGCACTAATAGGGTTAAGAGTCCGCAAACAAATTAGCAAAACAATGAATAAATCTTTAAAGAAAGATCAATAATAATAATAAGCTAGTTTGTATGTAAGAAACAGTGGGAAAAAATTGATCCTATTGATACAATTTTTAAAAGATTTTATATGACATTTTTATTCTTTTTGACGCAAATTTTAGATTATGTCTTATTATTGATTTTTGTGTTTCATTTATCGAAATAATGAATGATATACTTATTATGTATGTACTTTATTTTATCACCATTTTATTTTTTGTAGTCGTTATAACAAATGCCATATAAGATACTTTTTCAAAAACTTGAAAAGATTTTGAATTCAAATAATATATCTTATATAGGAAAAAAACCGTTAATTTTGAATAAACGAAACCCATGTTACAGTGAGAATGTTATATTTCATGAAATCATTGCAGTTCCATTTCAGTAATTATAACATATCCCTATAGTAAATTCTTTACTAATCTTTACTTTACCTATACTAATCTTTACTAAAAAAATAGTTCGACTCATATCCCAATTTTATACATGAAACGGTAATACATACACTTTTGAGGCATTTAATGCAATGCATGTTTCACAATCTTATACAGTAACATATCTTGTATAAGATTGCTGGAAGGAGACTCTTTTTAACACTGCAACAAATTGTTGTTTATAATTTTTTTTATATTGAAACTTATTTATTATATTTGCTTGATGTGAAAAAATAATCTATACATCTAACAAAAATTCCAATAATTTTTTGTTATAAATATACAGAACATTTTCTCCAACCTTACCAAAGTGTATATCATTTTCTTCTGTCTCCTTAACCTTCATCACTTCAAAGTAGCGAAGAAAGCAATAGGTAAGTTTTGTTTATTACTCTTCCTTCATTCCGAAGTTCATTCCGAGTGCATTTCCTTCTTAATTCCATCAAAACATATGTACATATATTCATTCAATTGCCATAAAGCATCTACTTACATAATTGAAATGTGTTTAATGAATATCCATTTTTTTCTGCTACACCCATTTAATATTTGGTAAGCAAATAAATTGAAAAAAAGTCATTAAGCTAATTTTAACAGATAAAGTATCATACGTGGTTTCGCAAAGAGACTGCCTTCTTCTGAGAAAAGAAAGTAAACATATTCCACGCCTATAATTTTTCTTCTGAAAAAGGAATCCTCTTGCGGAAACTATTTAGGATACTTTCATCTGTTTAAATGACCTAAATAAATTTATTTACTTGCATAATTGAAATGGCTTTAAAAATTGCTAACATAACATAACATAAGCGTATTAAGCAATGTAAAGATGCGCACCAATCAAATAATGAGATATCTTTTGTCTTTCCAAAAATCATCAAGCTTTCCTTCGAAAATATTTATATTCAATGAATTGAGTCCTTCCTTTGGCAAATCATTCCAGTGGTTATATGCTTTTTGTGTTAAATAGTGTTGTCTATAATTACTTTGATAGCAATCAGGTTTCAATTGCAGGGAATGTGATCTGAAAATTCTCTTTGAGTAAACGAGGCAAAACATTCTCGTCAATATTCATGTTTCCTTTCACAATATTAAATATAGTAAGCATTTCTTACTTTTCTTTACCTATTATTATAATCCAAAGGAATTCACTCAGAAACAATTTGAAGTGAATAAAGTAAATATTTTTACAAGTCAAAAACAAATAAAAAAGAAACAGTTCTGAATCAAAAAATACAAATAAATGAAAACATTAGTGACATAACAACACAGATTTCAAAGATACGAATAAAAATACTAATGGAATTATGCAAAAAGAACCAATTCTTTTTTCACACAAGTATACACTTTATATAGCTGAGCTAATAACAAGATGTCAAAAAAACTGAATCAGAGTTGAAGTGTCAGAGTAAAGTAAAAAAGCAAATTATATTTTTGATGGCAAAAATATGAGATGTAGCAATGAAAGTAATCACAATTTCAGGTGATTTTTTAAGCCTTGTGTACCTATTATTTGCTTTTCCATGGAGAACGAAGATGGCGATTCAAAAATGTCTAGCAATTAGTACACATATTTGTAGCTAAAGAAACAGATCAGACATACAAAAACAAACTTACTCACAGACACAGAGATAAACATACACTAAAAGTAATAGACAGTATATAGGAGAGGAAATAAAAGCATTCATCAGAGAATAAAATTTTGGGTAGTGATATCTAAAGAAGTTAATGATAAGTATACTTTTGCAAAATATAGAAGACAAGATGAAGAATCAAAAAATGAGAGATAAAAATAGCTTTTAATTTGATTTCTAAAAAGAAAACTCAGTAATTACTCTTAAATCATGGTTCACTCTCGGCCCAGACAATATGATTGGTTCAAATAGTGATTTTTTCTATACTATTCAAATACTAATACAAATGTATTTGTTCCACCACTAGAAGCATTGCAAAAGTTGCCAAAATAAATATAGCTTTAAGGATGATTTACGATGGAATTTTAGATGGGACGGAGATTAAGCTTTTATATCTAATGAAAGCATCCTCTTCACTCATAAGTTTTTTACATCATCAAAATGTACGGTAGATTTCTATCTTAACTTTATAGTATTTTTGATTTAGTATACTTTGTAGCAAATCATGGTCAGAGTATATAAAATATAGAGGGCCCAATGTAAGAAGAGGGGCAGACAAAAAAATTTAATTTTAAACATTTTAATGAAAAGTGTGGTTGTTGCAGAATGTGTGAATTGCTTCTGTCATCAATTTATTGGATAACTTTTACCAAAAAAATAGATGATGTTACTAAAAAATCAATATGTGTATGCTCATATCAATACTCATCTTTGATGTCATTCAAGTAAAATCGTCGATTTAATTGGTAGGTAATTGTCCAATAAACTAATAACATGCTCTGGCTTCACTTTCTAATTCTTTATGTATGTATATCTACTTTAATGAATACATTTTTTAAATATTTTTATTTACAATTTAGACTTGTTTATTGAGAATAATACTTTAATTTTAATCCATTTGAAGACAGAACTTCGGAAGACGTAAAATTCGTCCAATCAAAGCGGTTCACTAAATCTTAGAAGGTATAAATGGTAATCAAATAGGAAATGTTTTTCCAAGAAAATTTCTCCCCTACGCAACTATAACGACAAAATAAAATTGCAAAAATAAAAATAGAACTTCCTCCATATGAAGAACGAATTGCTTATTTTCAAATGGATCGTAATTAATGCAGGATTGAAGTTTCTATATTTTTACTTATTTATCATTAAACACATATGTTTTAATCTGAATAATTTTATTCTGCAATCACTCTTTTTACTTTGATAATGTGTTTTGCTTAAAAAAACATTTTAGGGTTTTTTAAAGATCATATTATCTTTTCTTAAATTTATACATATTTTCTAAATAAAAAACTTTTTATTTTTAAATCATTATTTAATATTTTTAGTGCAATTCTGTCTTTTTATAATTCTATTTTGTTTGTTTTTTTGAAATTATATTTTCTATTTTGCAATTCTCTTTTGTCTATTTGCAATTATATTTTGTCTTTTTGTAATTCGAACTAAATAATCACATGTGTTTTATGAAATAATGTTAAAAGTCAACAAAAAAGAGATTGCTAAATTAAAGTAGAATAATTTTGTAATTAAGAGCGTAAATAAAATATAAAAATGTTTTATATAAATAATAAAATTTTTAATAATTTATTTGGTAATTCTTTGGGAAAAATTTAGAAAATTTAATTTAAAAATAATGTTAGAATTTCAAAAATAAAGTTCAAATAAAAATGGCACATATCAAAAAAATAAAAGCACAACAAAATCAAAATTTTAAATTCAAATAGAATTCCAAAAAAAACAAAATAATATTTCAAAAAGATAAAATTTAATATACTTAATTAAAGTTTTATAAATTTAATTATAAAAAAAAATCATAATTAAAAGTTTTAAAAAAAATTATATACTCCTAACTTACTTATCTCAAATGTGCAAATCAAAGTATAAAAGAATGTTTATTATTTCAATTTTTTCTATATATTTTACATTTCATAAGTCTTTAACCGATTAGAAACTTTTGTTTAATAACGCATAATGAATTCAAGGAAGGGGAAATTTTTCTTATATTTACTAGTCTTAATAGTTTAAATTAATCACACTATTAAGGGTAAAAATTGCTCTGCGACATAATGGTAATTGACAAGAAAGGAACATTTTCATTTTGTTAAATTGAATGACAGCGAATACCACATTTTGATTGGTGAAATTTTTATATAAAATGTTAAATACTTCTAATTGATTACTATTTTTGAAGAAAAATCCATGAATAATAAATTGGATGAGAAAGTTAATTTCAATAAAAAATTATTACCTTTGTATTTGTTGGTATATAAAATCAAATGGTTAAAAATTTTTGGGAATTAAAACTTTACATTTAAAATATTTAAGTTTCTTCTTGCTCTCAGACTATATTTTTAAAAGGAAGAGATAATAACATTCACGTTTTGAATTTTTTCTCTTTTTCATTTTAAAGATAAAGGTAAAGATTTTGAAAAGAACAATGATATCCACATACGATTTGCTCTCTTCATGGATAAACACTTCATTGCGAACAGGAAGAAGAAAGGCCTGGCTAACAGTTGGCAGGAATTGACAAACTTTGTCTCTATTTTCAGCAATGGCGTACGAAATTGTTTTACCTTTGCAATTTTAGTCCGCCTTTTCTCTCATTTTTTAGATATTATCTATGGAGTGCTTCTTCCTTCATTTTATTAAGCGAGATGCCTTGAAAATTTAAACAAAATTTCCATTTTCAGAATATTATTTGTGGGAGCAGTTTTGAGTTGAGTGAAATCATCTAAGGAGATTCTAAACTTTAAATAAAAAAAATTAAATTTAACTTTAAATTGAAAAGGTATATCAATACATCAAAATTTTTTTTATATACTTTAAATAGAATTAGATATTTTGAAACACTAACTACTGTATGATGATAATTAATATCTCACAATGTAAATAATGTGTTTAGAAACTAAACATAATTCTAAACAACAAATGTGTCTCAACTTTTTAACGCGTTCTATATAAACGCGTTTAAATTTAAACATATTTTAAAGCGTTTAGAGTTAAACGCCATCTAATAACGTTTGTATTTTAACGCCAGCTACACGTTTACATTTTAACGCCAGCTCCACGTTTATATTTAAACGTTAAAATACACGTTTTCATATTAACGCCTATAAATCTATACATACCTAAGCTATAAACCTCCTATTTTATTTATCTTTTATATTATAAATGAATGCAACACTTTGCATAAAAAATGGCCAAAAACTTTATTTAAATTATATTCCATATTATATACATTTTTCATCAAAAAATCTTTATTCAAATATATTCCGATACAAATTTTGCATTAAAAATCTTTAAAATATTTCTCAAATTTAGTCAGATTTGAGGCTTTATGAAAATGGACTAAAATCTTTTAGAACTTCCTGCTGCAAGAATCTTAGTAATTGAAAACTTTTCGGATAATGAAGATCAAACACGAAATAAATTTGCAAAAGCCACGTTTTAATGCCATTTTGATATCTTTATTACAACTATAAAGAAGGCCATCAGCAGCTATTTTGATATTTGAAACTTCATTTTTCCTCATTAAAATCGAAAGTTTAAGTGGCGAATTCACATTTGCGTTCTTTTCTGAAAGTTCTTCTCAAGGCTCCTAAGAAATAGTAAAACAATAAATTATTTCAAAATTTATAAATTTTATAATTAATTTACATTTATTTCTTCCAATAAAAACATTTCAATGTGATTCTTTTTTATCTGGATTTGTTTTTCCATATGTTTCATTATTTTATATTCAATTGAAACTCCTGTAAACATATTAATATTATATATTCACAAAAAAACGAAAAACTTACATTAAAATGCAATTCTAAACAATTTTTAAGTCTTTGAAATAAATTTATCTAGTTTTCGTTTATAATTTCTTTCCTTACATCTAGTTTTAAGAAATAAAATTCTTCAATCTAAAACTTCTTGGATTCCTTCAGAAAATGAAATTGTAAACCAGCTTGATAATATCATGGGGTAGAGGCTTACGAATGCAAAATTTTAGAAACACTGTTCTAGATTATAATCTAATAATTTTATTATCCAGTTTTTACAGAAATTGAAACAAATTTTATTTAAGCATTCATTCATCTTGAGATTAATTTAAAAAGATTTTAAAACATTTCATTATTTAAATTTTAAATATAAAAATGAAATTAGAAAAATTTAGATTTCTCATTGAACAAGTACGGATTTGGAAGACATCTTATTTGCTATTTTTTCCCCAATATCTCCTGCTACTTTTACTCTTCATATCTATTAATATGTTCATTTTTTCATTGAATTTTATCTCTTCATTAATTAATTTTATTATCAAATGTGTACAAAGTATTTTTTATTTTTTATTTATTAGATTCAAAGCATATTTTCACAACACAATCTCTTGGAAAACGGCCTCAAATTTTTCGTAGTTTTCGTCGAAGTTCAAAAAGTTAGCTTTCTATATTGATTTACTTTTTAAAATTTTTGATTCTTCTCTCAAATTGATTAGAAAAATTGTTTACTTAAAAATCAAGATAAGGATTGAAAATGTGGGAAAAATCATTTTTGAGAGTAGATAATGTATATTTCGCACAAATCTACGACTTATATCTCAGTTTATGTTTCAATATAATCAAGTTAATGGGAAATCAAATAAAATTACATGATGGATTTTCTCATATTACATCTGATATTAGTATATGTGTAAAATATTGTACACTTTTCACAAAGAACTTAAGAAAGAATTTTTTCTAAAGTTTTTAAAATGAAAAATATAATTTAATTAAAATAAAAATTTATATCTTAGTGGAAAATTAATATTAATTAAAATTTGGAAAAAAATATTTTTTTATTCAGTAATATAAGTTTGCATTTGTGCAGTCATAAAACATTGTTTGATCCTTCAAGGAATCATTTTACGAGTTTTTCTGAAATTAAAACCTTCTGCATTAATTAAATAAATAAAATTCCATTGAAAAAAAAACCGATTAATCTTCAAGATTCTGGCTCTCAAAGCGTTTAAGTTAAAAAATTTTAATTTCAGAATGGGAAAAATTTGTTAGCAAAATATATAAAAATAATGATCTTTTCTTAACAGTTCTTCTTCGAACCTTGAGCGAGTCGCTTAGAAATGTCAAGTTGGTATGGAATCAAGGTTAACTTCAATTAGTTGAGTACTTGCTTGTATAGTACAGTTTATTAATTACTTTTTTGCTAAATATAAAATTAATATACCCGTTAGAGAGAGTACACAGACTCCAATTCAACGGCAGAAGAATTATTCAAGTGGTTCACTCTGTATCAAAAGGCTAAAGCGATGCAGCAGAACAAAATCCCTTGGGATCATGCAATCTTACTTACAGGGTATGGACATTTTCTTATTTTAATCATCCACTTTCAAGACCCGGAAGAATGTTTCTTTGTAAGTTTATTTTAAAATTTTGTTTACTATTTAATCAATTTGTGACAAAAGAAAAAAGTTTTAATACTTCTTTGACGTCTGAATGAATACATGAAAACATAAATGAGGATGTTATCTTTAACCCCTTGAAGACAAGTTTGATATCAGTGTCCCAAGGAATCAAAATCATCTGTTTTAATATATATAAAATTTAACGGAGAAAGAAAGCACATGAAGGTCTTTAAAATTCTCTTCCTCAAGCGGAATAATTTTTTTTCTAAAAAAGCAAGACGAGTTCAATCTGATTCATTTTTTTTAAAGATATTCAAAAATAATTCATTATTTTCATTTTATTTTTTTTAAATGCTTGAATTTACTTTTCAATTTTTTAAAGTAAAAAAGTAAATTATGATGAATCATGGTTAATTCCTTTGTTCTTTCTCACTTTTAGTGTATAATGCATTTTATATACATATAGATAAACGAATTTGTCCAAACGTACGATTGGTATAATACCTTTAGAGTTCATATTTACGTTTAATGTTAGACTTATAGTGTTAGACTTTTTTGTTTACGATTAATGTTTGGAAGTAGTGTAGTTTCAAGTATTTTTTCTATTTGGGGCTCAATGTTTTTGGATAGGTTGATTTTATACATAAGTGAATGATATGTGATACGATTTAAGCACTACATGGGAAACATTTCGCTCTCTATATGACACTGAATATGTTTCTATGCTTCATTAATGGTATATATAATTTTTTTCCCGTGTCTTGCCAGGCCAGGAATACATCATTATGAACCTTAGACTGAACACGAAGGAAAAAGGAGGGAGCGTAGCGACTTTTGACATTTCTTATACGAATACGTGACTATAATTTTTAATGACTTTTCTGCTATTCTCTTCTGGAAAAATTTAAGATCGCAAAGGTTCTAACTTTTACAATTATATATATATAGAATTGTTTTGATTAAAATTCAAGCAATCACTTTTTTATTATCTTCTTTCATTTGTTATTTAGGAGGAGTATTAACTTGGGCTACAACAAATCAATATACAACATAAAAGGTTTGTTTATTATTTTATAACTGAAAAATATATAAGTAATAATCTTATTGGTTGAATAGTAAAAAAAAGTAGTAAGTCTAATTTTTACTATATATATATAAAGTATGAGAAGTAATATCACCATTTGAAGAGTAAATATAGTAAAATATTGATTTATTATTTACATAGTTTAAATTACTCACAAAAATGGGAAGTAAATTGTACATAACTTTATTTTTAAAAAAGCTAAATCAAATGATTATTTTACTTTTTTCAAACTTTATTTGTGATCCAAACGATAGTTTAAATTATTGCATTTAGATGTTGTAATGTGGACATTAGGGATATGAGGGGATTTTTTTTGCTAATTTTTCAATCTGTCATGAGTCGAGATTCTTCATTTCTCGAAAGGTAGCCTGCAAAGTGAATGTTCTTTTATATATAGGTTCTTGTTTGATATGATAATGATTTGACGTTGCATAGTTTTATAATATTTTATATGCATAAAACATTTTATAATATCTATTTTTATAACAATTTATTTTTGTTCTGTTTCAGAAGATCTGACTAAATTGAATTTGTAACATTGAGAATTAAAACTTGAAAGATGCGATGTCAAAAAACGCACCCCCTTCAGAGAATAACAAGAAAATGTGGTCATCAAATCTGGTGCATTTCAAAAAGACAAGACATCAAGAAAGCATGCTATTTTGACAGCTTTAATCAAATGTAAAAAATTCCAATGGACAGATGCAAAACTTTGCCTTCTAATGTAAAAAAAAACAAAAAAGAAAAAGATTTATGGTAAAAACTGAATTTGCAAATTCAAAAGGTAGGTACAGTTGATAGAAAAATTGAGGATGCAATGAAAAAGTATGAAAAACATAATCGAAGATGTGAAAACCATGACTTTACTAAGATGTTCAATGTAACAGATGAGAAAGGAGGGTGGTTGTGATGAGAAAACAGTGTTCTATGAGCTGCAGATTTGAACAAAAGTGAAAGTAAGGTGTTGCAACACAAAAGAAGATAGACTAGAGATTCATCCAAGAAAATTGGAAATCCTTAAAGTGAAAGCGCCCCAGTCACAGAAGACTTCGTTGTAGAAAGTAGTGCGATGAGATTTCAGAAATAGAATATTCTGTCAAAAGTGTTCCAATAGTAGTGAAGATTTTGATAAGCGTTCAACCTCTAACGGACAAATCCAGTACGTTAAGTGTCAGCAGCAAAACTGAGCACAAGGAAGATGCAAAAAGTCTGCGAAACTTTGTCAGAAAGTGGAGTTTCTATACCTACTCCGACTCAAAACGGCGTCTACAAAGCTGTAATAAAAGAAGGAGAATAAATGAAAAAGGATTTAAAGGAAAATTTTAAGACTGAACATTCCTGTCTACACCTTGATGGAAAGACCATAGAGGAGAAGATAAATCAGGTAGTACTTTTAAAGAATCAAAATAGGGAGGTCAGACTAACTCTAGTCCCAAGGAGTTTTTATAACTGGTAAATGGAAAAGGTGAGAGAATATTCAATGGAATAAGAACTATGCTTGATGAATGTTGAACTGTGGTCATCAATAAAAAAGAGTTTATCTAACACAATTGCAGCAAATACTGGAAGAAGTCTTGGCGCCGTCACACAGTTGCAAAAACACTTTGAAGATATTGAACTAGAGAAACCTGTGTCCATTCGATGCCAACACCATATTTCAGATACAATATTGAAACATGCCCTAAATGTTGATTTTGATGGATCAACAAGTTAACTAAATCTCAGTTACTCATTTATTTCAACGATAACATAAAAATATGAACAACTCAAGACATCATTCGAGAATACTGGAAGACCACTAAAGAGCTAAAGGCTTTTCTTGATCACTTATTATCATAATACAGGCTTTTCAAAATTACAAGAAGCTTCTCGAAGATGAAAATCACTTCCTCCTCTCATTGAAAGATGGAGCAATTTATACTTTGCTCGTGTTCAGTGGTTCATGGGCTAATATCTGGTTCTCTGCTCAGAGCTTGAATCCTACTGACTTTGACAATCAATCAGAAACTTGTAAGCTGACTCTACTGAAAATTTCTTTTAACAACCGCACAATAGATATATCGATAGTCTTTGTCATTCAATAAATTTGAATTTGAATTTGATTAATTTTTCAGCTGGAGGGTGAACTTTTGTGGAGCAAAATAAAAATTCCTATATAATTTTGATTTGTGTACAAAAACTCCACAAAATATCATATGATATGAGGGTACAGGTTTATAAAATTTCCATACCCTTAATGCACAACCCATTAATGACATCCTAACTTAAAAGTTGTGTTTTTTTTACTATAAAATTTCTTAACACAAAAACGTTTTTTCATATATTTTTTAATCTAAAGACCTTAATGACAGTTTTGTTAAATAAACCTGTTGATTTATTGGGGCACATATCTTCAAAATAGAAATAATGAGCTCCAGTATGAAAACCAGTTACAAAATAATTACTATTTTACCAGTACCAAAACTATGGCACGATAAAGCAGACATTAAGCCTCGATGCAATCTTTATAACTAAATTAGAGTGTAATAAGGAGAACCTAAAACTCAGAATTAAAAAAAAAATATTTTTGGAGTTCTTTGAATCAACAAAATAAAATATAACTTTTAAGTTATATTGTCACAAAAGACTACATAATCAAGGTCAATTATGTAATTTCCGAAAAAATCTCTGTGTTCACTTTTATCTGGCCAATCGACAATAAAACTCGTTACAACAAGATCATAATATACCATTTTTAAGTGCAGGCTTCATTACCGTATAAATTTACGCAGTAACTATGTGACCTTGATTGCACATAATCAATGTAAACAATAATGTAATGGAGTTTTTCTAGAAGAAAAGTTTATCGTTTGTTTATCATTTGTTCTTTGTACAGAATATTGTTTAAATTTTTATTTTGAAGTTCCAAATGCGACAGTAATATTGATGTGATACAAAACGTAAAGTATCTTTCAAGGCCAAAATTACTGCACTGCCTTTTGATCCGTATTCGATTACGACTACCTCGATCTTTTTCAATTTTCTTTATTTCTTTTTACTTTTCTGAAACATTCACTGAATTTCTGAATCTAAATTTTCTTTTTAATTTCTTTTTTCGTAAGTATACCAATTTTTTGCTCGTCTATATGTATGTGTGTGTATTTATGTAAAAGAGAATAGAATGATGTGTGTGTGTGTGTGTGTGTGTGTGTGTGTGTGTGTGTGTGTGTGTGTGTGTGTGTGTGTGTGTGTGTGTGTGTGTGTGTGTGTGTGTGTGTGTGTGTGTGTGTGTGTGTGTGTGTGTGTGTGTGTGTGTGTGTGTGTGTGTGTGTGTGTGTGTGTGTGTGTGTGTGTGTGTGTGTGTGTGTGTGTGTGTGTGTGTGTGTGTGTGTGTGTGTGTGTGTGTGTGTGTGTGTGTGTGTGTGTGTGTGTGTGTGTGTGTGTGTGTGTGTGTGTGTGTGTGTGTGTGTGTGTGTGTGTGTGTGTGTGTGTGTGTGTGTGTGTGTGTGTGTGTGTGTGTGTGTGTGTGTGTGTGTGTGTGTGTGTGTGTGTGTGTGTGTGTGTGTGTGTGTGTGTGTGTGTGTGTGTGTGTGTGTGTGTGTGTGTGTGTGTGTGTGTGTGTGTGTGTGTGTGTGTGTGTGTGTGTGTGTGTGTGTGTGTGTGTGTGTGTGTGTGTGTGTGTGTGTGTGTGTGTGTGTGTGTGTGTGTGTGTGTGTGTGTGTGTGTGTGTGTGTGTGTGTGTGTGTGTGTGTGTGTGTGTGTGTGTGTGTGTGTGTGTGTGTGTGTGTGTGTGTGTGTGTGTGTGTGTGTGTGTGTGTGTGTGTGTGTGTGTGTGTGTGTGTGTGTGTGTGTGTGTGTGTGTGTGTGTGTGTGTGTGTGTGTGTGTGTGTGTGTGTGTGTGTGTGTGTGTGTGTGTGTGTGTGTGTGTGTGTGTGTGTGTGTGTGTGTGTGTGTGTGTGTGTGTGTGTGTGTGTGTGTGTGTGTGTGTGTGTGTGTGTGTGTGTGTGTGTGTGTGTGTGTGTGTGTGTGTGTGTGTGTGTGTGTGTGTGTGTGTGTGTGTGTGTGTGTGTGTGTGTGTGTGTGTGTGTGTGTGTGTGTGTGTGTGTGTGTGTGTGTGTGTGTGTGTGTGTGTGTGTGTGTGTGTGTGTGTGTGTGTGTGTGTGTGTGTGTGTGTGTGTGTGTGTGTGTGTGTGTGTGTGTGTGTGTGTGTGTGTGTGTGTGTGTGTGTGTGTGTGTGTGTGTGTGTGTGTGTGTGTGTGTGTGTGTGTGTGTGTGTGTGTGTGTGTGTGTGTGTGTGTGTGTGTGTGTGTGTGTGTGTGTGTGTGTGTGTGTGTGTGTGTGTGTGTGTGTGTGTGTGTGTGTGTGTGTGTGTGTGTGTGTGTGTGTGTGTGTGTGTGTGTGTGTGTGTGTGTGTGTGTGTGTGTGTGTGTGTGTGTGTGTGTGTGTGTGTGTGTGTGTGTGTGTGTGTGTGTGTGTGTGTGTGTGTGTGTGTGTGTGTGTGTGTGTGTGTGTGTGTGTGTGTGTGTGTGTGTGTGTGTGTGTGTGTGTGTGTGTGTGTGTGTGTGTGTGTGTGTGTGTGTGTGTGTGTGTGTGTGTGTGTGTGTGTGTGTGTGTGTGTGTGTGTGTGTGTGTGTGTGTGTGTGTGTGTGTGTGTGTGTGTGTGTGTGTGTGTGTGTGTGTGTGTGTGTGTGTGTGTGTGTGTGTGTGTGTGTGTGTGTGTGTGTGTGTGTGTGTGTGTGTGTGTGTGTGTGTGTGTGTGTGTGTGTGTGTGTGTGTGTGTGTGTGTGTGTGTGTGTGTGTGTGTGTGTGTGTGTGTGTGTGTGTGTGTGTGTGTGTGTGTGTGTGTGTGTGTGTGTGTGTGTGTGTGTGTGTGTGTGTGTGTGTGTGTGTGTGTGTGTGTGTGTGTGTGTGTGTGTGTGTGTGTGTGTGTGTGTGTGTGTGTGTGTGTGTGTGTGTGTGTGTGTGTGTGTGTGTGTGTGTGTGTGTGTGTGTGTGTGTGTGTGTGTGTGTGTGTGTGTGTGTGTGTGTGTGTGTGTGTGTGTGTGTGTGTGTGTGTGTGTGTGTGTGTGTGTGTGTGTGTGTGTGTGTGTGTGTGTGTGTGTGTGTGTGTGTGTGTGTGTGTGTGTGTGTGTGTGTGTGTGTGTGTGTGTGTGTGTGTGTGTGTGTGTGTGTGTGTGTGTGTGTGTGTGTGTGTGTGTGTGTGTGTGTGTGTGTGTGTGTGTGTGTGTGTGTGTGTGTGTGTGTGTGTGTGTGTGTGTGTGTGTGTGTGTGTGTGTGTGTGTGTGTGTGTGTGTGTGTGTGTGTGTGTGTGTGTGTGTGTGTGTGTGTGTGTGTGTGTGTGTGTGTGTGTGTGTGTGTGTGTGTGTGTGTGTGTGTGTGTGTGTGTGTGTGTGTGTGTGTGTGTGTGTGTGTGTGTGTGTGTGTGTGTGTGTGTGTGTGTGTGTGTGTGTGTGTGTGTGTGTGTGTGTGTGTGTGTGTGTGTGTGTGTGTGTGTGTGTGTGTGTGTGTGTGTGTGTGTGTGTGTGTGTGTGTGTGTGTGTGTGTGTGTGTGTGTGTGTGTGTGTGTGTGTGTGTGTGTGTGTGTGTGTGTGTGTGTGTGTGTGTGTGTGTGTGTGTGTGTGTGTGTGTGTGTGTGTGTGTGTGTGTGTGTGTGTGTGTGTGTGTGTGTGTGTGTGTGTGTGTGTGTGTGTGTGTGTGTGTGTGTGTGTGTGTGTGTGTGTGTGTGTGTGTGTGTGTGTGTGTGTGTGTGTGTGTGTGTGTGTGTGTGTGTGTGTGTGTGTGTGTGTGTGTGTGTGTGTGTGTGTGTGTGTGTGTGTGTGTGTGTGTGTGTGTGTGTGTGTGTGTGTGTGTGTGTGTGTGTGTGTGTGTGTGTGTGTGTGTGTGTGTGTGTGTGTGTGTGTGTGTGTGTGTGTGTGTGTGTGTGTGTGTGTGTGTGTGTGTGTGTGTGTGTGTGTGTGTGTGTGTGTGTGTGTGTGTGTGTGTGTGTGTGTGTGTGTGTGTGTGTGTGTGTGTGTGTGTGTGTGTGTGTGTGTGTGTGTGTGTGTGTGTGTGTGTGTGTGTGTGTGTGTGTGTGTGTGTGTGTGTGTGTGTGTGTGTGTGTGTGTGTGTGTGTGTGTGTGTGTGTGTGTGTGTGTGTGTGTGTGTGTGTGTGTGTGTGTATTATTATTGTGTGTGTGTGTGTGTGTGTGTGTGTGTGTGTGTGTGTGTGTGTGTGTGTGTGTGTGTGTGTGTGTGTGTGTGTGTGTGTGTGTGTGTGTGTGTGTGTGTGTGTGTGTGTGTGTGTGTGTGTGTGTGTGTGTGTGTGTGTGTGTGTGTGTGTGTGTGTGTGTGTGTGTGTGTGTGTGTGTGTGTGTGTGTGTGTGTGTGTGTGTGTGTGTGTGTGTGTGTGTGTGTGTGTGTGTGTGTGTGTGTGTGTGTGTGTGTGTGTGTGTGTGTGTGTGTGTGTGTGTGTGTGTGTGTGTGTGTGTGTGTGTGTGTGTGTGTGTGTGTGTGTGTGTGTGTGTGTGTGTGTGTGTGTGTGTGTGTGTGTGTGTGTGTGTGTGTGTGTGTGTGTGTGTGTGTGTGTGTGTGTGTGTGTGTGTGTGTGTGTGTGTGTGTGTGTGTGTGTGTGTGTGTGTGTGTGTGTGTGTGTGTGTGTGTGTGTGTGTGTGTGTGTGTGTGTGTGTGTGTGTGTGTGTGTGTGTGTGTGTGTGTGTGTGTGTGTGTGTGTGTGTGTGTGTGTGTGTGTGTGTGTGTGTGTGTGTGTGTGTGTGTGTGTGTGTGTGTGTGTGTGTGTGTGTGTGTGTGTGTGTGTGTGTGTGTGTGTGTGTGTGTGTGTGTGTGTGTGTGTGTGTGTGTGTGTGTGTGTGTGTGTGTGTGTGTGTGTGTGTGTGTGTGTGTGTGTGTGTGTGTGTGTGTGTGTGTGTGTGTGTGTGTGTGTGTGTGTGTGTGTGTGTGTGTGTGTGTGTGTGTGTGTGTGTGTGTGTGTGTGTGTGTGTGTGTGTGTGTGTGTGTGTGTGTGTGTGTGTGTGTGTGTGTGTGTGTGTGTGTGTGTGTGTGTGTGTGTGTGTGTGTGTGTGTGTGTGTGTGTGTGTGTGTGTGTGTGTGTGTGTGTGTGTGTGTGTGTGTGTGTGTGTGTGTGTGTGTGTGTGTGTGTGTGTGTGTGTGTGTGTGTGTGTGTGTGTGTGTGTGTGTGTGTGTGTGTGTGTGTGTGTGTGTGTGTGTGTGTGTGTGTGTGTGTGTGTGTGTGTGTGTGTGTGTGTGTGTGTGTGTGTGTGTGTGTGTGTGTGTGTGTGTGTGTGTGTGTGTGTGTGTGTGTGTGTGTGTGTGTGTGTGTGTGTGTGTGTGTGTGTGTGTGTGTGTGTGTGTGTGTGTGTGTGTGTGTGTGTGTGTGTGTGTGTGTGTGTGTGTGTGTGTGTGTGTGTGTGTGTGTGTGTGTGTGTGTGTGTGTGTGTGTGTGTGTGTGTGTGTGTGTGTGTGTGTGTGTGTGTGTGTGTGTGTGTGTGTGTGTGTGTGTGTGTGTGTGTGTGTGTGTGTGTGTGTGTGTGTGTGTGTGTGTGTGTGTGTGTGTGTGTGTGTGTGTGTGTGTGTGTGTGTGTGTGTGTGTGTGTGTGTGTGTGTGTGTGTGTGTGTGTGTGTGTGTGTGTGTGTGTGTGTGTGTGTGTGTGTGTGTGTGTGTGTGTGTGTGTGTGTGTGTGTGTGTGTGTGTGTGTGTGTGTGTGTGTGTGTGTGTGTGTGTGTGTGTGTGTGTGTGTGTGTGTGTGTGTGTGTGTGTGTGTGTGTGTGTGTGTGTGTGTGTGTGTGTGTGTGTGTGTGTGTGTGTGTGTGTGTGTGTGTGTGTGTGTGTGTGTGTGTGTGTGTGTGTGTGTGTGTGTGTGTGTGTGTGTGTGTGTGTGTGTGTGTGTGTGTGTGTGTGTGTGTGTGTGTGTGTGTGTGTGTGTGTGTGTGTGTGTGTGTGTGTGTGTGTGTGTGTGTGTGTGTGTGTGTGTGTGTGTGTGTGTGTGTGTGTGTGTGTGTGTGTGTGTGTGTGTGTGTGTGTGTGTGTGTGTGTGTGTGTGTGTGTGTGTGTGTGTGTGTGTGTGTGTGTGTGTGTGTGTGTGTGTGTGTGTGTGTGTGTGTGTGTGTGTGTGTGTGTGTGTGTGTGTGTGTGTGTGTGTGTGTGTGTGTGTGTGTGTGTGTGTGTGTGTGTGTGTGTGTGTGTGTGTGTGTGTGTGTGTGTGTGTGTGTGTGTGTGTGTGTGTGTGTGTTATGTCCGTGTGTAGTAAGGTTATAACGAGAGTTTTTATACTAATAAATGTTTCAGAATATGAATGTGAATGAAGCCATATCATTTTTGACTGATAGTGAATTTTCTTCTGCTCAAATTTACATTTGTCCTCCAGAAAATTCATACATAAGCGATGTTGACAGTGGTGATGAAGATTATGAACTTTCAATCGACAACCTTTCGGGAAAACAATTGAATGCTAGTGCAAGTTTGGTTTTAAATAATATCGATGGTTCGAAGGAGTTATGCGGCGATGAAGATGATACTATGATAGATAAAAGAACTCCAGACTCAAGAAAATGGAAAAAAAATTGACATAAAAAGTATATTGTGTAATAACGATTCCCGCATTCAAGCCTCTCTAGATGATATAAACTCATTTTCCCCAGTAAAATATTTTGAGCTTTTTTTTGATGATGAAATTATGGAATTTATTCTACAACAGACAATCTTGTATGCTAAAAGGGATAAGGGGGATTTAAATTTTAGTATGGATAAATCTGAGTTGAAGCTTTTTTTAAGTGTTCTTATGATAAGTGGTTACAGCCCAGTTTGCAGAACTAGAATGTTTTGGGAGCAAAAAGACGATATACATAACATAGCGATAGCTAAAGCATTTAGTCGTAATCGCTTTGAGAAAATTCTTAGCTATATTCATTTAGCTGATAACCAGTGCCTAGAATGCGGTAATAAGTTGGCAAAAATAAAGCCTTTTTATGACAAAATAAACCTTCGTTTTTTACGTTATATGCCTGAATCGAAAAATATTAGTATTGATGAATCCATGATTGAATATTACGGCAAGCATCCTTCTAAACAATTTATGAAAGGAAAGCCTATTAGATTCGGGTATAAGACGTGGACAATGTGCACTTCAGATGGCTACATTATTTCTATTTCACCATATGCGGGTAAATCTGAAGTATATAACAAAGAATTAGGAATAGGAGGTAGTGTGGTAATGAAATTCGCTAATCTTTTACCACAAAGTAATTACCACCTGATAATGGATAATTACTTCTGCTCCTTGCATTTGTTCGAACTTCTAAGAAAGAAGGGATTTCACGCCACAGGTGTAATAAGAAGTGATAGGTTGCAGAAATGTCCAATTCTTAATAAAAAATGCTTACTTAAAAAAAAAAGAGGTAATTTTGATTATCGCTATGACGCAAGTTCTAAAATAATTGTTATAACCTGGAGGGATAATAACGTAGTGAATCTTGCATCCACCTGCCTAGGAGTAAAGCCAATAAAAAAAATTAAAAGATGGTGCTCTTCAACAAAAAAAATTATATACATACAACAACCAAATGGTATAGCAGAATATAACAAATTGATGGGTGGAGTGGACAGATCAAATCAAAATGTTACACAATACCAAATGAGCATACGTTTAAAGAAGTGGTGGTGGCCTTTCTTCCGATTTTTATTTCACGCATCGCTACAAAATTCTTGGTTTTTGTACAAAAAAAGTTGTCTGTATAAAGATAAACCTCTGGATCAACTTGGGTTCATACGTGAAATTGTTAACACATATCTTCTGCAAAATTCTGCAAACAAAATTCAAATTCCTTTTTTTACAAATAAAGTTAGCAATGACATTAGACTTGATCAAAAAGACCATGACTTTGGCAATCTTCCTACTCAAAAAATATGTGTGTTTTGTAAAAAAGGTACTAAAAAAAGATGCACCAAGTGTAACGTGGCTCTACATATGCATTGCTTCACAGCTTTTCATTCAAAATAAAGTTTTTTAATAAATTTGTTGAATCTTTTTTCATCTTGTTTCTTGCTACAATAAAAAAATAGACACTCTTCTTTTTTTCAAACTGACAATACTCCATCTTTAGTTTTAAGGTTCGGAGGTTGGTATTTGCTCTCTTCATTATTTCCAATCTCAGCTTTCAGTTTCACTGAGTCCACTTTTTCAGGTTCATAAACATGTGTATATTTTACTTTTTTAAGTTTCCCCTTGAGTTTCTTTTCAATTTACTTTTATATATTATATATGGAGCACATCATCAATAAAATGATATGCTCCCTTTAACGACAATATAACTTTTTGGTTATGATTTATTTTTTTGCTCTAAAAAATTATATATACGTTCTAGAATGTTATGAATAGTGTAATTGAGTTCTGTTTACATAAAACTATCATAAATTAGCTCAAAACTCATATGCAAAACTCCCTCTACTATATTCTGAAAAGAAAAGAACTTCATCGCGGCGTGCAATTTTAGCTAAAAAGCAGAATTTGACTACGGAAATATAAATCATATTCTTTCCTCTTTTCTCTTTCAGGTTATGGCAAATTTGGAAGTTTGATTTCCAACATATCTTCTGCAAGTCTGGTGGATGCTAGGCTTGGCTTTTCTTCGATCTTTCATGCAAGTCATGAGATCGGACATGCGTAAGGAACTTTCTGAAATTCAGCATATTTTCATTTTGGTGTAATAATTGTCTTCACGTGGCGAAAGTTATACTCTGAAGATGTAATTCTATTCCTAATGCCAAAAATTCACATTTAGATCATTGTAAAGAGAAACATTGGCAGTGGCGAATTCCCATTGACAAAATTGCAAAGTAGAAACATTGTGAAGGCCTTGGGACCAATAGTTTTGCTTAGCTGAAAGCGAGTTTTATTGATCCTCATATTTTCGTATATAAAAAATCAAATAGTCTTTGGTTCAATGAATTTAAAGGATATAGATTTAAAATTAAAAATCTTTTATTTATCAATATTATGTAAATAAAAATAGATTTATTAATTGTGCTAAATTAATTTAATTTTTAATTGTTTTAAGTAATAAAATATGTTTCCTAATTATTATTTAAAACTTAAAATAACAATTTTATTTAAAATATATTTTAATTTTATAGTTTTGGACTAAATGAGAAATAATTGTTTAAAAGGAATGATTTATCTATTTATAGCATTATCTACTTTTAGGTTTTATTCTCTCAGACCAGTATTAATTTGTAAATAACCATGCTACGCTGAAAATTATTTGTTTTAATGTCAATTTTTCCAATGTTCAATTTTCTTCCTTGCAAAATCCATCGACTGCCAATATTAGATCTGATTTCGAAATGTATATTATATATTTTAAAATTTCGGCCTTCTTTTTACACAGGGATGAGAAGTAAGCAAACACTTTGATCTCATTGGACCAATTTTTTGAATATTTTTTTAGTTTAAACAAACCAAAATAAGGAGGAATCGAACCAATTATTATTATTGAAATTTTTGCATAAATTTTTACTATTTAAATGAACTGTGCAAAAATCTGGGATATAATTGGCTAAAAGTCAATTATTTTCAACCATTCAAATATATTATATTTAATACATAGAAGTAACGTGAGTTGTATATCTAGTTGGCCATTTAATTAACTTATTGAAGTATAAAGCACTAATTTTGGTAAGCTAATCTACTAAGTACCACCATAACAAGCAACTAAACACTTATTCATTTTAATCAGTGTAATCATTAACCATTAACTAAGTAATTATATTAAATATTAACTAAATATAACTTTTAATTAACTAGTTCCAACTTGTTAATTACTTTTAATTTGATGTTAAAATATTTTAAAAATATGACAATTAGTGTTTAGTAGAATTCTTATAGGCTTTGAGTTTGACTAATTTAGTTGTAATTATAACTAAGAAAAATTTGATTAAAAATATTTCAAAAATTTATTTGTACAAACTAAATTTTAGTATATTATTTTAATCAACTAAAATTTCACTTCATGATATTTCTACAATATCTTTCTATATTTTGAAAAAAAGTTTCATTTTTAGTATCTAAAAGTTTGAAAATTCTCAATTCTTTATAGAATAATCTTTTTGTTTATAAAGATTAAATATTAGGATCAAAAGGCCCCCATTAACGGTATTATTAGAGAATATCCATAATAAAGAACATAAGCTCGCAGCTAAAATGAAAAAGATCCAAAAAACCAAGTTTTTCTCCATTTTTTGAATTAACATAAAAAGTGTGCATCGAAAAAATATCTGGTGGAATTTATTCAAAGTAGCATTTAAGAAATATATACTTAGAGCTTCAGTCCTAAAATTCTGTCAATGCAGCCCTTTCTCTCCAACAACAAAACCTTGAAAAAGTACTGTAATGGAATGAAGTGTAAAAAAATACAAAATATTTAAAAAATGGAAGGTAAAAATGTTAAAAATAAAATTGCAAAATTGAATAAATCCTTGAGTGGGTATGATTGATGCAACTTTATTTTCTATGCCCCTAACTCTTGTTTACTCATATTGGTAAAGGAAAATTGGATGTTATTTCCTATTTCTTGGTATATATAGAAAAAACATTTGCACATATAAAAGTAAAATAGGTTTGATTGGCCTAAACGATTTTTAGTTTAGAAATAAAAGAAAAGAAATATTTTGGAGTATCAAAAAATGTATCCAAATCAATGCCAATGCTTGAACAGGCTTCTAAATCAGTTGTCACGTGTGGGTAATCCAAACTTTGTATTAGTTTAGGTATAAGACATGATGGAAAATTAGGATGCTCCAACTACAAATACATCATGTCTTCAGAGTACACGCCAGCGATCAGACCGTTGTTCTCCAAATGTTCCATCAATCGACTCATCCTGAATCTAAGGTAAACCAATAACTATCATTCTTAATCTTTTGAGGGTGAGTGTTTGAGCAAGCAAAGCAATCGTTGTTTAAAGATGGAAAATTTAATTGAAAAAGTAAATAGACGATTAGTCCTCAAAATTTCGGTCCTTATATAGGATTAAGAATATGCAGCTTCTAAGCAAACTCATTTTTTTCATATTGAGATGCTGTTTTCATCATCTTTTCATTGTTATTATATATTATTGAGAAAGAAATCTTCGAAGGATTATACAGTGCATTAACCCATTAAGTCCCAATGCTCCCATTTGGGAACATAAGTAATTTCATCTTCGTCTGCTTTTTTCAATGACTTTGAATATAAATGGTCTGCGTTTTTTTAGATATCGTCTGCTTTGCTTGGCCTTAAATGGGTTATGAGTCCTTACGTTTAACACCAAGTTTTTGTAGCTGCAGTTAGTCAAAGACGTCATCACCTGTGTTCAGCTGCTCTCTCTACTTCAGATGATACTCAACCAGCTCTTCCAGGTTTCTACTGCGATGTTGAGTGCCTTCATGAAGAGTCCTCTCCAGTGCATTTGATTCGGCAAAATTTTGGGCTCCAGCGTTGCCCAAGGTGTAGGAATAACCATTGACTTCTGCTAGTGATGTCTAAAGAAAGACAGTGAGAGGACATTTTACCGAGAGAGATTTAGCCGATAGTTCTATACAAATTTGTAGCATAATTTTTACAAATTATGCGATGAATAACTTATCTACTCAAAGAGCCCTTGCCAAATATCTTATGATATGACATGGATCATTCTGGGGAGAATAAAAGCCAATAAAGTCCGTTTTGATTTGCGCTTGAGATGAGACTTAAAAACTAAAAATTTTTAAAGTTTTAATTTGACAGATGCTTGATATTTTTGTGGCTCAATAAAAGTCAATTTTTTTCATTTAGTCAAAAAAGTCCATTTTTATTTTGGAAAAATTAAAATACATTTTAATTAGTTTTTTTGTAAATAGAAATAGGTTGATTTTATCAATTTTTATTGTAAAATGCATGTTTTGAATTAATTTTATTATTTCATGGAAATAGAAGTAGTTGAATTTTCAAGTAATGGTTTTTCTAAATAAGTTTTATACAGTTTTCTATAGAAATTGAATATTAATTACAAACACAGAATCCGGTTTATAAAAGGCCCTTCCCTTTGGCAGTGTTTAAATTTGCTGAATTTGTATTTATTTTATATGGTTAAATCCAGAGCCCGCGCTACCTATATATTTTTGGAGCAAGTGCCCTCCCAGTTTTATTTTTTGCCCCCCCCCTTCTGAAAATTTCCAACTTGCCCCAAGTGTCTTAACTTAAGAAAAAATTATAAAAAGATATAGCTGTGCAAGTAACTTTGAGAACATTTATGCCATATATTGGAAACAAAACTGTTTGAAAATGATTAAATGCCTTTATAACAATTTGTTTTTGTAATTTATATAGTACTTTTTGCGACTTCGTCTGATACGATAATAAAATTTTCCTAATAATTTTTTTAGCGCGGGTACTGTATACACGTGCCTATAACGTTTGACTACCAGTTGAGAGAAGTGTTTGTCAGAATATTATTCTTTTGAACGCTTGGTGTATCAATGAATTATGCGCTTGCTTTCTTCAACTGTGTTTATATACATCTTTCTAGAACTAATACACAGCGTCTAACATAACAAAGTTCATACAAAATATTTATTGAGTCATTAAGACTTTAAAGAATTAATTCTTCTTTGATATAATCGCACTTTTCAAAAGATTAGCATTTTTAAATATAATAAATGTATTTTTGACAAATCTTTCGCACAAACTTTACTCGAATTCTGATTAATTATTATTTATATCAAAAGGATCAGTGAATAAAATTGGACATATATAATTCAACTTTTGAGAAATTTTGGTAAATTCCTACCCATCTTTCAAGTGGTTCCTAGGATCAAGACGTGCATAAACCAATATGCTCAAAACCAAATTCAACAAATTTTTGGATAAGATTTCTTCAATACTAACTCTAAGACAAATATTGATGCTAAATTCAAATCTGCGCGTAACCTCAACCCTATTTCGAGTTTTATTGTTCAGTCATTTTGATTTTGGACTTGGGATCGGTTAACGAAATATGACTGTCAATTTTTTGCTTTAATTTTTTTATTTGCTTTCTTTCTCTTCAAATGTATTACGCAAAACTTAATTGAGAATTAATATTTTTTTACTTTTTTTTTACGTTTTTTTGCTTTTCCAAATTTCTTCGTTTGTGACAAAAGATGCAAAAGAATTTAGTTTTTATTCTTCTAAAACAAGTTTATATTGTAACTTGAAGGCATGATAGAAGTAAAGTATGAAAAAACTTTCTTTGTAGAAAATGACAGAAACACTTCTAAGGATAAACGACATCTCAGCGATTAAGCTGGGAATGAAAGTCTTGAATCATTTGTAAATCTATGGATATGATTTTACTAAAAGATTAGTGCGACGGTTTTTAGAAGTCCATTGCATAAATTGAATGATTCAAGTATCAAAACTTTCTTTGAAAACATGGGCAAATCGCTACCTTCAGTAAGACGATTCAGAATGCAATCGATGAATTCGCTCAAAAAAAGTTACAAGGTATTAAAAGATTATGTAAATACTTAAGAAGTTTTCCTGATGCTTAATGAAACAGATATCTCTGGACAAATATTGGTTAACGTGAATTACATGATGTCACATATCTTATAAAAGTGTGCAACTATTATGATCATATAATTTCAGAAATACTTTCAAGATTATAGTTAAGGATTTCGCAAAAGAGTTCTCCGTAAGGCACAATCTATCAGACGCAAAAAGTTTATCAGCTTCCTATCCAAACATATTTCACGTTACATGTTTTTCGCTTTGAGGTTGACAGCCTTTTACAAAAAATGTTTATGATTTAATATCTAGTATCAAATAAAGATGTATCGGATATCTGCTTGCGCAAAAAATTCAACATCCTCTAAAAATCCGTTATCTCGAATGAGTTTCAACATTCGCAATAACATTGGCATCCGCAATTTTCGAACAATTTTCGTTTTTCTATATACGGTAAAGTTTTGTTCGGATCCAAAATTTTTATGATACGTACGTCTTTATTATAACACATATGCATTGACATCTTCTATCTAAATTTTTGAGAACACTGAAAGCAAATAATGGTTACAGTGACTACTTTAAATGGCTACTCTAACAATGCATAACTTTACTATTCTTGGTAATTAAAATACGATAGAATCATGGTAAATTTACAATTTTAGTAGTGAATTCACTTTAAATGAGGCAAAACATCTGACTGAAAAATCATCTTAAACGAAAGCTTTTTAAGTTCTCTATACCATTAACATATTATTCAAATATTGGTATCACTGACATAACACAAAAATATTGTAAAAATTTGTTTATTCAAAAAATTGAGAAAAAGCTCTCAATTTGCAACAAGATTCCTATAAAAATGGTAAAACTTGATTTTACAACTTTTTGCTGGCTTATTTAGTTATGAAATTATCACTTTTTATTTTTGGTGAAGTATGAAACTTGCGTTTGCTTAGAATTGCTGTTATGCTATCCGCTGCATCCGCTAGGATATCAAATTTGATATCGGCCCCCGTGGATGCAAAAAATTTCACATCTGATATATCTCCAGTATGAAAGCTTCCAGCTGCAAAAACCTGCAAAAGATGGAATATTACTTGGAAGGGCTAAAGGAAGAATAAAAATATTGATTTAGCCAGAAAGTGGCTCTCACTAAAAGGAGATTACTCTCAACTTGTTGAATTAGAAACTTGTTGAAACGCAAAGTACTAAATTTTCAATTAGGGATATGCCTATAATGTTATTAGCATAAATTGAAATAAGTGTATGTTTAAAAATAACTTTTCTGTGATAAAAGAATATAAACCTTATTCAAGATATTTAACTAATTAGGTCGATAAAATCAATTTTTCCTAAGAAAATTTTTAGACAAATTTTTCCTAGCCCATTACAAACGAGAGTGTAATTTTTGTTTTCTATACTTCAATTATGTGATGGATAATTTTATCTACTAGAAGTTACACGAGAAATGGTTCGTTTGACTAAATGTCCATTGGCTAGAATTTTTGTTCCGCCAAATATCCATCGGCTAAAAGATAATAATAATAATAATAATTTCTTTAGTTGCAAAATATGGTGATGTATAAGTCGCCTCGGTGTATAGGTGGACGTCCAAATGTAAGAACAAAGTTTTGACATTTAGTATATTAAGCGGAATAAGTCGCCTCCAATTTTGCAAAAGTAAGTAATGTTGTAAATCGTCATATAATAAGTAATCTTTTAAATCCAATTACTTGTTGTATATAAAATATAGTTTACTGGAGCCACAATAAGATATTGATTTATAAAAAAGAATAACAAAAGTATTTCATTGACAAAATAAAGAGTGTTCAAAATACAAATTTTGTAAAACTGGATATTTTGTTTTCGGTATATAAGTCAATGGTTATTTCCAAAATTATGGTGCTCAAATGTTGACTTATACATAGGTTTGCCAGATGTCCTCGTTATCCGACATTATCCCTGACGTCTCTTAAAAATTGAATTTCACTGGATCTTTATGACAATCCCGGTTTTTCATTAACTAATCTTATATGTCAAAAAAAGGAGTTTAGAAAAATTTGGGTCGAAATGTGATCGTTGCTTTTATCTTAAAAAAATTTTTTCATATTATTTATTTTTGTAAGAAATGCAAATTTTTGTTTTCGAATTTTTCAATGCCATTTTTGTCCGAGTATGATAGTGCCCACATCTGACGTTCCTATTTATACACCGGGATTTACATGACTGACTCTAAGCTCGTTTTTTGCAATAATTTTTTGAAACATTTTTAGAAAAAATTTTTTTTAAGCAATAATTTTATTATTATTAAATAAAATTCAAAATAATTATTTAGTCATATTAAAAATTATTTTAAATATAAGCACATATGCATCTATTCATATGTACCTTAGTTAGAGATGTATTATCGGGTGTGAAATTTTTTGCATCCGCGAATACAGATATCAAATTTGAGATCCTAGCGCATGTCAGAATTAATTTTTTTTTAGAGGATGCGGATATCATAATTGATATTCTGAGCAAACTAAAGTTTTATACTTTTTAAAAATTTAGAGAGAAGATGTCAATGTACATGTGTTATCATAAAGACGTACTTACCTATAAAAATTTTGGAGAAAGTAAAAATTCAAAAATTGCATAAAAACTTTGTGGTAAATAGAAAAAAAGAAAAATATTTGAAAATTGGGGATGCGGATGTTATTGTGGATCTTGAAACTTAAATGATCCGCTAATGAGAATGTTAACAGGATGTACAAATTTTTGCGTATAAACGCAGGCGCGTATATTCGATACACCTCTAACAGGGATATACTAAGAAATTTCTGATTTGATGGAAGAGGAAAAACTGTGAAAGCGAGGTAGAGGCAAACGTAAACTTAAGGAGATACCGTTTATTTAATATTTTTATTTTTGTAATGGATGCCTCAAAAAATTTGCATATTTGTTCTTATACGCCAATAAACTTAACCCAAACTCCATTTCTTCAGTCACCATCTCGTTCTTTCTTTCAGCAAGAAATTTAAGATGGAATGTAGAAGGCATTAAAGGTCACTAAGTTTTACAATTTCACGTTTCTAATTTTAATGATTAAACAATTTGCAATTATATATTTTAATATCACATTTATTTTTTTAACATTCATTATCTTTTTTTTGGTATTCAATTTTAATTTTTCCCACTTATTTCGAGAACTCAATGATCTAAAGAAATAGAAGGTTTGTTCAAAGAAACCTGTATTAATGTTACGAGATAAAAAAATATTTTAACCAAAGTTTCTTTACTTTTTGACGTTGATCAGCACTAAGACGCAATTATTGAAGGATTATTGTCCAAAGAGAAAGAAATAAACACACTGGTCAAACAGAATCAAGTAATTTGAATTAATATTAACAAAAATATAAATGATTACGCCAAAATTGCGGCTTTAAATGTCTCTCCACAAATTTTTCAATTCCGATTTTTATATATATTATTCTCTATGAAAAGGCTGAAACTTTTTCCATATTCAATGTGACAACTGTATGTTCTTTGGTGACACAACCTCTACTTACAGAAGGTCTACTCTTTGCAATTTTAGCTCAGACTTCCATTCTTCTTTTTCCTGTCCTATAAAAATTATAAGTACAAGTACAAATGCTGTAATTGCAAATCTCTTCCTAGCGTAGAGGTTACCAACATTCTGCTATGGATTACAAATATCCTAATGTTGCTAAGGAACTTTATTGGCTTTGAAAGCATCACTCTTTATTCACCATCACTGTGCTTCTAAAAAAAGTTTGGACACTTTTATCAAAAGTTTTGACAACACAATAAGTAGTAAGATGCAGCATTCCAAACATTTTAATTTTGATTCTGATAATCCAATACTTCAAAGAAAGAATGAACAAATGTGCAAAGGTCCGTATAAATGTTATATGCCTTCAGGAAACTTGGCATGACAATAGTTACTTAGATTACCCATTTTATCAGTATATCCACTTGTCAGCTTACCTGGGAGAGCTTTTTCCAACGGAGGCCTAGCTATTTACATAGATAACGGATTGATCTTTCTGTTTTTGATACTAGTTTTATTCTTGATGCATACGGGTCGGATATATCTCTATACTCCTCTGCACTTCAAGTGGAAAAATATGCTAGTTCAATTTTTCTAACTTTCTGTTACAACAAAATTATAAATTCATTCATATACTCTGCGGAGATTTGAACTTCGATTTCTTTAAAATGGGTTTATTACTTTGTCAGCTTTTTCTACGATTTATTACAATCCAATTTCTTCAAACCAAAGATTACGCTACCCACGAGACCGAACTCCATGACTCTCATTGACAATTTCTTTATTAATCAAATTTCTTTAAATTATCTTGCTATTTAACTGTAATTCTTCTTTTTCGAACACGTTCCTATTTTTTGTCTCTTGAAGTTGTAAGATTAAAAAAGATGATTCCACACATTTTGAATATTTATATGAAAACCTTTTTATAAATCTTGCCTCAAATTCCATCTTTTATAGCAACATTGAGCATCCCAGGATTTGTTCAAAGTGTTTTTTCTCAAACCCAATCCTCAAGATTTGCGAATTGATCAAATTATCTACAAAAAAATTAATAAACATGTTCACAAAACAAAAAACAAGATAAAAGCATGGATAACTAAAGAAGCACTTGATATGATCAAAGCAAAAGATTATCTTTACAAAAAATATAAAAAAAAGTAAAGACAAAACATTATTATGAAAATTAAATTAGTACAGTTGAAAAATAAACTCAAATACAAAATTCGTCTTTTGAAGGAAGCTTATTTTTCTTCCCTCTTTTCCAAATAGAATTCCATCTATAGTAAAATTTGGTTAAAAATAAATGAATTTTTGACAAAAACTAATAAAAATAAAGTTTTACTTCATGAAAAAGACTTTTTAATTCTAGATAACTTATCTTATTGCACAAAAAGTTGAATAAACATTTTACTTCTATAACTTCAGTCGACAATTACTGCACGGATCAAAACTGTCCTTGTCTACAAAAGTTTTCAAGTCTATGATTGAATCTTTGAAAACTATTTTGACTAATTACAATCAGACTTCAAAGTTTTGAAAAGTTTTAACCTTCTAGTTTTGATCATTGATGACAAACTTATTGTCTGGTCATACTGAGCACCTATCCATTAAATTAAGTAAAATAATATTGACGTCTTTCGTCATGGAAACACATTTTTCCAACTAAAACGAAACTCTTACTCTACAAATCCCTATATTTCCCACATCTCTCTCTCTCTATACAGCATCATTAATTGGTCATACAAAAGAGAAAAAGCCTTGAGATGCATTTTTAACCTTAAATGGTCTTCTCACACTGAACCTGTCTTCAAAAGCTATTAGCTATTGAGACTTATTGAAACTACAAGATATATTTAATTTAAAAGTGCTTTCCGCTTCATAATTTGAAACAACTACATCAGCAATCCATTTGGATAATGTTTGAACATGCAATCAAGACATAAAATTCAACACTAAAAGAGTTCATCTCTCACTACCAGTATATTTATCGTCTTTCAACTTCGAATATCTATACAAATGTTATAAAACAAATACATTTTAAAATAGTCTCTCATTTCTCTTCAATGATCCATGTATGTCCATTTTACATTTCAAGCGTTTATATTATTTTGTTTCTAATTAATAACTCTTTTCTTTCTTCTTGCAACAAAAATTGCGTAGCTTGCAGACAACTCCACTATTTCCAATGTTCTAAATTCATTTTATTTTAACAATAATTATTATTATTACCATTTTATCATACGCTATCCCTGCTGTGCCCTACTTGCGGCTTTTTCGCTTTTGGATCAGCGAAAAAAACAATTCTTTGTTCATATTTTGATATTTGAATGCTACTTTTCCTCTACTTGCTCAATTTACTACTACTTCCTTCATTTAAATACCAATATAGTTACAAATTGTCATCACTTTTTTTAACATAACCTGATATATATATATACGTATTTTTATGTTCACTTTTACTTGTAAAAATGTCTTCAAATAAAGTTTTCTCTCTCTCTCTCTATTTGTTCTTTCTTTCTTTATTTATTCATTCAATTTTGATTACTTTATCAAATAACGAAAAGTTAGCTTCCATTTTTCATTTCTTTTGCGTGATTTCACTTCTTCTTCTTCACCTGAATGCTCTGTGTTGTGATGTTTTCTCTTTCTGAGTCTTAATTAAGAATAATATTATTAGAAAGAATTCTCCTTGGTGCAAGCAAGCAATTTCAAATCTCCTCGCGAAACGATGGCAAAGACTTCTCACGCAAGACTGATTTATCCGCTAAGAAGCAATGCCAACAAGCTTTGGGTCTGGATTATGTTGTAGCGAATAATGACATCCAAGTACGGTCTAAACTTCTACTTTATTTAATTTAACAGCACTTCCATAATTTCCAATGAATCTTGAAAAAAAAATTTATTTAATCAAAATAATATGATTTATTTTCACAATTTTCCCTGTAAATTTGAAAGTTTTTTACATCGATGAGAGACAAACTGTAATATTAATAATCACGCGTATATCTTCCCTCTTTGTTCTCTTTAACTTTTATTTTTGTCTTAAAAAAGAAATTTGGTTTTGAAAGCGCGTGATAAATAAAGTTTCCAACATGTACTCCCTACAATATAAGAAATCTTGGCAAAATAAACTGATTTTAAGGAATAAGAAACTTTATTATTCACTACCAATTTTATTTTGAATGGTACACTCTTTCTTTTAAATGTAAAAAGTACTCTCCTTTAGTTTTTTAAGTAAGAAACCCATAATAATATTTTAAGGCTTCTTCTGGATAAGTGATTACAATTTTTAGTCACATTGTATTATTTTAAGCTCAATTTGGCAATGAGAAAACTGAAAAATAAAGTTGGCTAACTATTATAAAAATTTAACGCTCAATTTATTTTTCAAAATGCACTAAATCACAAAGCATTTTGTTAAAATCTATTTAAAAAACCAAAATTTAATCAAAATTTAAAAATTGACACTTGCAAATATTTTTATAAAAAAAATATAAAAAAATTATTTTTGAATAAAGAGAAGAAGAAATATGAGCAATTGTTTCAAATAATATTTTAACTCTCCACTAAATTATAAGTTTAACAGCCAATTTTTTATATTTACTTCTCCAACTTTGAAAATTTGCCAGTGTAGCTCGACAAATTTTTAGTTTTGCTAAATTAATATCTTCCATCAAATAAGTTATATATTGTTGGATAGCGAGCTTGAAACTAGTGTTTAAGGACATCGTGATAAACCTCATAATAATTGCTAGTTTGTGAGCTAAGGAAGACTCTCTCCCTCTCCCCCTGAATATAGAGTCTTTTCGAAAGAAATTTGCCTTATTGAATAATGTTCATAGAATTGTATATGTAGCTATTTTTCATGTTATGCAATTGTAATAAAACTAAGTTTTACCCATTAGTGCTCAGCTTAATAAAAAGTAACAAAAATTTAGACATCAAATCTTAAATAAGAAAGACACAGGATCTTCCTGTAGAGGAACAATGGGCACATGCATACATTATTAAAAAGATAGACATTATAGTTTTGATAAACTACTTTACGTAACACACTACTCTTCAATTTATCAAAAATGACACAAGTGTTCAATCACTTTGTTTGCTCTCCTTTATAAAAATTATTTTTTTCCTCTTCATTACTTTGATTTTGTTTCATTATCCTCGCAATGCCTTACTCTGAAAGTGATAATAACAATGAAAATGAAGAGATCGTTTCAATGCTTACTCTTTCAGAAGCTATTGATACTGTATTAGAGTGTGACGATGAAAATGATACAAGTATAGTATTTCTGCCACCTAAAACAGGTGATGGAATTTTGACTGACTTGGAGGAAGAAGATGATAATGATTCAACAACAAAACTTTTACCAAACGATGTTTCAGGTAGACTGGATGTTTTTTTGACTTCTAAAAATCAATGTGAAATTCTCTCGTCATGTTCTAAAAAAGTGGAGGAAGAACTACACAAATGGAAAAAATAAAAATATTAAGAGCCAATTAGACATGAAAGTATGACTCCCATAAAGTTTAAAAATTCTGAATTGAGAGACAAATCACCAGCTGAACTGTTCAAGTTGTTTTATAATGATGATATATTGAAAATGATATTGGAAGAATCAAATAGATATGCTGCACAGAAAAATCATGTATTGGATGTGAATGAAATGGAGCTACACAAGTTTATTGGGATATTTTTGTTGACAGGCTACAACACCAGACCTCGTCAGAGAATGTATTGGAAGAAAGATGATGATGTTTGTTGTGAACTTGTAGCAAAACAGATGTCAAGAAACAGATTCAAAGAGATAAAAGCATCCATTTTGCAGATAATGAAAATTTAGAAAAAAATAATAAACTTTCGAAAATCAAAAGTTACAGAACCTCTTAAACAAGGCTTTACAACAGTTTGGCGTTTTGAGCGAAAAACTCTGCATTGATGAGCAGATGGTACCTTTTTTTGGAAAACATTTCGCTAAAATCTTTTTGAAAGGAAAGCCAATCAAACTTGTGTTCAAAAATTGGGTCCTTGCTTCATCAACAGGTTATCCTTCTTGTTTTGAAACATACATCGGTTCTTCTTTGCAATCACAAGTTTCATAGCTTGGGAAGAAATGTTGTTATAAATCTTTTGTCATAAGTTATTGAAAATCCTTCTTCCCATTATCTTTTTTTCGACAACTTTTTCACTTTGTATGATCTTTAAAAAAGAAAAGGATTTAAAGCCATTGGTACTCTTAGAGAAAACCCTATCAAAAAGTGCCCACTGATACGATAAAAAAAATGAGCAGAAATGAAGATAGAGGTTTTTATGATTGTTATAGTGGTGGAGATGTTGTCATTGTAGAATGGAAAGATAGTAAAGTTGTATTGATTGGATCAAACTATCTTACAATCGATCCGATATTTGCAACAAAAAGATACAGCAAGAAAGTGAAAAAAAGAGTAGAAATTTCTCAGCCAGCATGCTTTCACGAGTGTAATATTGGAATGGGAGGTGTGGATTTACTAGATCGTTTTCTTAGTCAATATCGCCCAATTATCAAATCCAAAAAGTGGAATTGGCCACTTTTTATAAACACACATAGTATTGCAACTGTAGCAGCTTGGAGACTCTACGTTGGACTTGATTGCTTTCCAAATAAAGACATTTTAACATTCACTCGAGAAATAGTCCATGAGTTATTCACTAAAACGAGAAATCACAATACATCAGGGCCAAGTGGAAGAAGATTGACTACCTTGAAAGTTGGTTTACATCATCCTATTTCAGCGAAAAGCCAAGGAAGATGCATGCTATGTAAAAAAAATAGAGTAAATATGGGTGCTACTTGTAACGATAGATTGCATCCTAATTGTTTTTTCAATTATCATAATAAATAGTTAAGTTTCTCATTTTTATACTTTCCAAGTGTGATAGTTAGACAAAGTTCCATATATGCCCAATGTTCCTCTAGAGGAACATGATAGATTTTCACAATTCTATAAGATAAAAAATGAAGACAAATGTTTTTCCGCTGTAATTTTAGAAAAATACTTTATTTAAAATGTTTTCTTACATATGGTTTTATAAGAGTATGGCTTGCAAACTTACGGGAAGTAAAGCAACTTCTAGAAAATTTGTCAAATTGTAATTTTCGGTGTAATCTCCATTCGTCTAAGTGTCCCTTCAGCTAAATGTCCCTAGGCTAAATGTCCTGTCACGGTGGAGTCAGCCGGTCACGTCTCTGCCTAACAGTTGAAAAATTTAAAAAACCCATATTATTAATAACAATTATTAAAAAAAATTAGAAAAAAACCTTGAACACAAAATGCAAAAGATAAAAAATTTAAATTAAGCAAGAGTATCACTAAAAATGGACAAAATATGAAAAACAAAACTAAAAACATCACATGAAAGATTTAGGGGGGAGAAAGTAGTGTAAAAATTTACCGCAAAGAAAAAGTTCTTTATAAGTCAATTCTCCATTAAATTTTTGATTTGTTGAGAACAAACTAGAAAATCCTTGTTATAGGGAAGTACTAAAAGTAATTTCATTGTATATTTAGGAAGTGTGTAAGTACCTTTACTGCAAAAGTTGTAAGAAGAATTCCATAGAAATGTACATATCTCCAGCTTTGCATGGAACGAATTGCAGTGACGATCTTCATTCTTTCATGGTATACAATTCTTTACATATAAATACTGGAAACCTCGATTTTAACAAAAAACACGAATCATAACGAAATATTCACAGGCCCAATAGAAAGTCGTCATTGCCGGTTAATATACAACTCGCATTAATAAAAAAAAATAAACTTTCTTTTTTACAAACAATTTTTTTATTAAAACATATGTTTTCTTGAGAACATGCGGAAATTCCAGCAATTTTTTACGAAAACGCCAATAAATACATCGGCTTCGAAATATTGGTCTCACATTCTAACTTGTATACATGGGTTAGGGTTAGTGCCATTATTCCTATACACACATACAGATATATTATATATATAAACAAATAGATATACGCATTTATAGTATACATGAATGCTTCTTAACAACTTTTATCAGAACCGAATTTTTGAATCCGTATAAATCAGGAAACAATTTGAGACCAACAACGAAGAATTTTATGCACTGGATTGCGCAACAGTAAAAATTTGGTTATCAATATTTTCATTTATGAAGTTGGATGAATGAGTATATGTTTGAAATTTTTTAAATATATTTAATTGACATTTATTCATAAAAAATCAGAATTTCAAGAACATTTCTCAAATCTTTCAGTGTTTTCTGAGATTCATTATAAGCATTTGGAAAAATAAAGGTATTCTAAAAAAGGAGCGCTAGAAAAATGCTGCTTATCATAATGTTCTAAACAGTAATTCAAAAATCGTTTCTAATCTGTGACTCTTTTTAGTAGTACAAAATCTAGCATGACGCCCACCCTTGTAAGCCTTCAAAAGAAGTACTCACTTTCAATAGCTCAGATGCAATTTAAAGTCGATGATAAAAGAATGAGAATATTTAGGGCGATTTCTTGGGGAAATCCAAAAACATTTTGGTCGAGTAATTAGAGCTGTTGAACTGGCATTGTTCCTACTAACCCCCTGTTGAGCTGTTGTTAATGAGCTACAAAAAAATAAGTGATTTAAAAACTAAAAGTTTTTTTTATATTTTGATTAAAATTTTTTTTTTATATTTCAATTTTATTTTTTTTAAAACAAAATAGGTCTTTTTTTTTTTTATAACTTAATGATCTGTGCAATTCGATCTCAAGATAATTAGGCTTCTTGAGTAGTAGTGTCTTGAGGCCAAAATGGTATGAGTTGAAAATGCCCATAAATGCGTTATCAAACATTTATTGAATTCCTCTTGATATCTACTTTTTCTTTCCAATTGTGCACACGGATGTACACGAGCATGTGTATGACAAAACCTCGGATATAAAACAAAAATACTTAAGTACCACAAAAAATTTCCTCCAAATCTTGGACCTTTCGGTGAACCCCAGATAAAAGCTATTGCCTCTAACGGTCATGACGCGCAGTATGTGTGGTTAATATTATTTAATATTTATCATTTATTTCCATACTCTATAATATATAATAAAAACGGAATGAATGATTGGTTCGTTCTTCTAACTTTGCTTGTTTCAATTATACACTCATTTATTTTAATAACTGCAAAAATTCTTCTTAGTCCCACGTGTTTCCTCAAAATTTTCCAGCAGGATGATATAATGAACATTGGTAGATTCCGAATAGTTTCATCGGTGTAAAACCCAAACTCACTTATAAATCCATATTACTGAGAAGTTAATAAACGTAATCAATCATTTGAATTAGAATGAACAATATTAAATATATTTAAAAAATATTTAAGATTGTCAAAATAATCTTATGTTCCAATTCTTCACGAAGAACAATGGTGAGGATCGTTATTTCCTGTAAATTATTTATCTATAAGAAAACATTGTTTACATTTTATAAAAAATGCTCTGTATTTGACATTTATTTGATTAGATTTACTATACAATTGTTTTTTTCTAATAATCCCTTTGAGTGGTGTTAATTTTTATGTTTAAATTTTAGTGCTAAACTTTCATATCGAATCCTAAGCAATACCAAACTTTTTTAAGTTTTTGGGGCATTTTTTCGTTCAATTTTTCGAATTTGCTGTAGTCATGTTATACATGAGTTTTCTCGACCATTCTCAAATAATTTTATCTTCAACAAAATTCCAAATTTAATTTCATAAAAATGCTCTTAAATTTTTACGCAATCTTTATATCTACAAAAGTACTCATTTAGAATTTGAAAATCTTTTGGAAAAGTTGACATTTTACAATTTTTGAAAATTCAGATCTATGGATGATTTAGAGTTGTCAAAAATAAGATAAAAACTCGGAAAAGTGTATGATAGAGGTATTGCAGGGTGAGGTGAGAAAATGTCGCGCACCGTTAAAAAGGGCGCGTGAGTAGGGTTGGTTAGATGCTGGATTTGATAACTCAAGGTCTTGGGTTCGATCCCGCATCAAGCCTGCTTTCCTCATAGTTCGATACAAGCGGCGCAATTGTGCCCTCTCGATGAAAACACCCGCCTGTACCTACCTACCTTTACCTTAAAATGTTGCATGCTATTATCTGAGTGTAGATCATTCGGATTTATGGTTTTTAGTGATTTCCTTACACAATCCTTATAATGTTACTTTCAAAAAACCTATTTTAAGAAATTGAATCCTTCTATTCTTTCCTTGTCTCTTCTTGCAATGGAATTTTAAAAAAGTCAGCTTTAGGCTTTATACATTATATATTGAAGATATTTTTAGTGTTGAAGAGAAGAGAGAAAATTTTCATTTAAATCAATAATACAATAAAAAAATAGTATGATAAAAAAAATAAAAACTATGATTTAACAGTGGTCACAAAAAGTCAGAAATGACCGCTATATGGCAGGTATATTAAAATTATGCACAAAAGTGGAACAGTCATAAAGTCAAAATAAAGTATTGAGAACTTATTTCAACAAGTATAATAAAAATTGAAATTACATATATTACACATTGTAAATATTTATTCTGATTTATTCAGTTGTGGAAGGAATTGTAAACGGTAAAAGTAAACATATCCGCGTTTTCTTATTGTTTATATTATATTTGTTTAGAAATGTTTGAAAGGAAAATGCGTCAAAAAGACCAAGTATTAAAATTCTAAATCCCAAAAAATGGCCAAAAACGATCAAGATGCTGATTGAAAACAAATTATGAAAACAATATTTATGTACATGCACTACAATATATAATATATTATATCCAAAATGTCTGTAATGATGGATTTTTCGCTTTTTGATATAAAATTTCTCTAAATCATTGCATAAATAGTGTGGACTTGTTTTGAAAGATATAGTTATAATTTTACTATAAAGCTTCATAACTAAATGCAATCGTTCAGAGATGCTTGAAATAAACTTTCAATGGATTATATAATAACCATATGAAAATCGTCCACTATGAAAGCATGATTCTTCTTCTGATTACAATTTTTTCAAATATGAAAGTGAACTATATGCTACAAGAAGAGGACCGATAGAGCAGGGGGTCATTGACTTTTAATTTGCCTTTTAATGGCTGCTTTTTTAAATAAATGTCTCTATTTTAAGCCTCATTATTAAAGCAAAATTACAAAAATAAGGAAAAAATATGACATGTACCTTACTTTTGAATTTCTTAGCTCACACGTTTCACACTTTAGACGAGGTATAACAAACAGAAATTTCTTTAAGTTAAAGTCAACCACAGCCATATTTTTGCTCATCGGCATTCAAAACAAAATGTATTGGATGTGGAATTTGCTGTCCTTAACGATCTTTTTGAGAAGTTGAACATTTTTTAATCTGAGTCTACTACAGTCATGTAATGGACAAAAATATCTTTACAATTGTTGCTCCAAATTAAATACTTTCACCAAATAACTTCAAGAACTTTTTAGTATTTGATAATTGTATCCTTTCAGGTTTGTTTTTTCACGCTTATGAAATTGGAATTCAAAGAACAGCAACGATAACATATGGTAGATGAGTTATGCGTTTGTTTATCTTTAGTTTAGAATGGCCTTTGGATACAAAATTCTTCCCCAAAATTCGTCAAATATTTCAAACTAAAAAATAATTGTTATTATATCACATTACCTATATGTTTTATAATTTCAAAATATAATGTCATTTTTCCAATTACAAACTAAGAATATCGGAACTAATGTGTACCAAATTTTGTAGCTTAATTCACGATGTCTTTAGGAAGTTTATCAGACACTGACTATACCCAATCCACTTCTTTCTAAACAAAATTTAAGAGGACAAATACACTTGTAGAAAAAATTCTTCTAGGATAAAATCTCCTGAAACAAAATTCTGGGTAGGACAAAATCTTTTAAGATTAATCCGCGTAGTTGAAAAACCTCATAAATACATATTTTTCTGGAATTTTATTAAATATTTCTGTGAGTTAGTATTTTTTAGTTATTGGAATCGCATCCAATAGAGCAAGAATAATCTTGCTTAACTGGAGTGATGATCGGTATGTCTATATCTGGTTTCGACAGTTTAAGTTAAAAGACTCATCATTTGTGATAATCGCATCTCTTTTGTTAGTTACAAATTTTGCTAGGATAAATTCCTTTTGAAAGCTCATGAAAGCATATTTATGGGTTTATACCCGGAAAAAACAATTTGTAGGTACATAGAAATTTTATATAAAAATCTAGAAAATCAATTTTATTTGAAATCTAATTAGTTCAATAAAGGCATTCAACAATATACTACAATAGAATCCTCATTATTCATTCCATAAGACGTACATAGTATCTATTGTAACTTTAAAATGCTAATTACTTAATTTCCATTTCCTATATCAAAGTTATACATCGAACACACAAATAAGTTGGAAGTTGGCCCTTAGAAAGGCATGCAAAATAAAAGTGACTTTTTAAACATCTCCATCTGTTTTGATCATTTGAGAGGTGAAGAATATCGTTTTCGTAAAGTTTACGCGACAAAAGTCTTGCCCTTCTTCTTGCTCCTTTCTCTCGTCATCACCATACCCTCCACAGTGATATTTGCGAAGCTACCCAAGAACGCCGTCTATTTCCTCTTGCTCCTCATTTCAATATTCATCCTCGTCATCAACGCAAATCTCTTCCTTTTTCCCTTTCTCGAAGTTCTAGGCAAGAACTATCAAAAAGAAGTATTTTATTCGCACAGCTGGGTCTTTTTTACGCACAAATTGGGCTACCTCTTTCAGTACTCAGCGAAAAACACAACCGGCTTCCTAATCCTCTACTTAACCTGGCATAAATACACGTGTTTTAGCAAAATACCTCATTCCTTGAAAAGATCCTTTCTGTGTGTCCAGCTTGCCTGCGTTTCTGCAATCATATTCTTTCTCTACCTTCCTTCGTATAAGTGGTATGAAATTAAAAGTGTAGAGTGTTCACAAACACGACTTTATTTTGCAGACCAACAAAATGATAATGGCGAGATTTTTAAAGTTTACGAAATTCTTCGAGAGTTTTTCTGTCGTATTCTGCCTTCCATAATGATCTCCTACTTCTCAATCAGAAGCTCAATTTCATACATTAAGTTCGTTAAGGTTCATAAAGCCATTATTAGCACTGTTTCTTCCAGTGCGTTTACCGTGTCTAACAATAGAGTTTCCTCTTATCAAAATCGCTCCAAAATGCTTCAAACAGAAAAAAATATTTTGAATCCGCATCGTTTGGTATTTTTCATTATATTTCTCAGCGTATCCTATACAATTTGTGTTTTCCCAGCTGGCATCGGATCAATCATGATCCCAATATTTCCAAGTCCACAACTCTTTGCCGCTGTGTACATTCTTCAAGATTTTATCGAATCAATCTTCTACCTCCTTTTCTTTTACATGTATCTCTTCATAGACAGTAAATACCGAAATGATTTGTTCACGTATTTACATATAAGCTAAAATCTTTCAATTTGAAGAAAGATTTGGAAGAGTAGAATAAAAATTTTGATAGAAATTTGAATAAACCTACAAATTTAATTCGACACTTACCAGAAATAAAATTTACAATTATTTTAAGAACTCATGGAAGCACTGCGCACTAACTTATCTTAGTGCCCTCCCCCAAAAAGGATCTGGTACATATATGATATTTTGCTTATATAAAATGCCCTGTCGTATGATGATCAACTTATTGCTTCTACGTAGACTTAAATAGGATAGATTCCGACTTCAAAACACGTTTCTTTGTAAATATTTTGAAACTCTGATCCACTTCTTCTTCTTCTTCATCATCTTATCCCTAAATGGGGGATGAAACTCTGATCCACTACGCATCATAAAAACGATACCCTTCACCATAAAAAAAGGTTAAAAGTTGTTTAACTTCAGACCAACTTGAAGATGAGTGCAGCGTATTTCAACCAGTTATAGAAAAATTTTGCGAAATTTAATACAAAATCGAATGAGTTAAATAAAAACTGATTTAATCTCAAAAATAACGCGTTTTGTTTCAACAGTTGGTGGAGCCGAAATTTTAAAACAAATTTTTATAAAAACTCTGACGACAGGACATTCGAGTTCTGTGGTTGCATGCGCTTTTTCTGCCTTTAAACGAGTTGATTCTTGTAATCGAAAAACGATGACATCGTATTCAGAATCTCAGTTGACTTTAATTCACTTTGAAAGGAATTACAGTTGATGAATTTGTTTAAAAAAATGGGAAAATTGTGTCAATAACGTTGTAAAATGAAAATGATTTTGCGCCCACGCTTTCAACAATGGGTCTGCAAAAAATTTCATGGTTTTTCAATAGATATCCTATTTAATTTTGGTCATTTAATTTTTTAAATTTATTAGAATTTTTTTTTTAAATATATATAATAACATTTCACATAAGAATTTAACATTATGTATTTTATGACGGATAGATAAAGAATTTTTTGGCCCCACTGAGTCAAATTCCTGGTTACGATATTCGTTCATTGTCTATCATAATCTCCAAATAATAATTAAAACAGTACACTATTTTTAGTGTAAATGCTTTAACTTTGATTGATAGAGTGTTCTAGTCATTAAGACATGGGCAAAGTGATTCTTGATTAATTTTACATCAAAAGCAGGCTTTTATTGATATTAAAGTAGTCATGAAGTATCTTCAATGAATGAAATTTAACGTTGAAATCTAGACTATGAGCCTTTTGTATATTGAACAACAAGAATCAATCAATAAACATATCGAAGTTTCATAACAATCACAAAGTGGTTTAAAAAAAGGGAATATAGATGAATAGTACAAAGCAAATATGGAAAAAAATAATAAACAATAATGCTATAACATTGGGATTTTTGTTCTTTGAATTGATGAAATAACAGATAAGAAAAATAAAGGAATTGGAGTTAAAGTTTCCGAATTAATTTGAAGCTTATGGATTCTTTTAAGGAAGGTATGCTTCGAAGAAGCCCAAAAAAGAAGGAAGAGATAACTTCGATTATCTCTGTCCAAAAAACCACTAATTGATTAGTAATGACTACTGATATATTTGTCAGACTTACAAGTTTTTATTTGTTAATACTGTTAGTTTAATTTGAAACTTATACAAACAAATCTGTTAAGTACAGAGATTTTACTTGTAATTACTATCACTCCCATTTGTAACAGACACAACCAAATTTGTTTTATTCACAAATTATATTTGTAATTACTAATACTTCGACTTTAAGAGACGCAATAAAATTTGTTTAAATCACCAATTATATTTATATTTACTAATACCTTGAATTGTAACTGTTAATATTAGCTTTGTTAATTTTGTTAATATTACAAAAAACTCCGTTATAATAAGATACTAATATTTTATACTTTATATGGAATTTGTGGGTTCAAAAAATATACTAATGCCCCTACTCTATAATGAAAATTTATCACCCTATCTTTAATCATAAAATCAATTCTTTAAAAATTAAAAACTATTGTAAAATTTAAATTTTTACGATATAATTTAAAAATTGAAAAAATATAAATATAAGCAAATAAGAATTTTATTGTAAAAAGCAGTAATGATTATTTAAAAATCATTTTTCGTTTAACTCTCTTTCGAGTTTATAGGTAACATTGAGAATTTTCTTTATGTTTTGTTCTTTATCTTTCAAGCCAATTAACATGTTTTGGATAAAGCATAGTGTTTTTTTGACACATTTGGGAAACTCAAGGGTAAAACAAAAGCACGTTAAAACAAGTACTTTAAACATACTCGTATTGCATCATTTACTTTTTTATCAAACTCATCTGTTCTTTATATACAGATGCGTTCATCAAGTGTGTCTGTCTACAAACATAAGTTGCAAAGAGATTATTTACAAACTCTTAAAAATGAAATACAAATATGATTAGTAATTATAACTAGTTATTTTTTTCAGTGCAGTAATTCTATTTTTTTCTGGATTTTTAATATTTTTCATTATTTCCATTCATTTTAATATACAGACCTCCTAACTCCGAAGTCTCAATTTTCAACAACTTTTTGACTGACGTATTTACGAAACATTCTTTCTCAAAATTCTCCATTGCTTGTGACGATTTTAATATTAATTTATTTCATTTCGATAAAAATGTCAATAATTTGAATTTTATTAATATCCTTCAACAATTTGTCATTTTCCCTACCATAACAAAGAGCCCTCGTCCTACCTCTTCTTCATCTACGTTGATTGATAATATTTTTATAAACTTTAACTTCTCCTATACCTCGTATAATGTTATTACCGATATCTCAGACCATTTTCCTAATTTTTGTTCCTTGAATTGATGAAATAGAGATAAGAAAAATACAGGAATTGGAGTTAAAGTTTCCCAATTAATTTAAAGCTTATGGATTCTTTTAAGGAAGGTATGCTTCAAAGAAGCCCAAAAAAGATTGCAATATCTAATGTGTGAATATATGCATAATACAAAGTCTTTTTGGCATTAAACGAAAGAAAATTCGGCAATTTAAAAAATATACCAATTAAGAGAGAGATTATAATAGAACAATTTAAACCCTAAAAATTCTTCTTCTTCTTCTTCTTCTTCTTCTTCTTCTTCTTCTTCTTCTTCTTCTTCTTCTTCTTCTTCTTCTTCTTCTTCTTCTTCTTCTTCTTCTTCTTCTTCTTCTTCTTCTTCTTCTTCTTCTTCTTCTTCTTCTTCTTCTTCTTCTTCTTCTTCTTCTTCTTCTTCTTCTTCTTCTTCTTCTTCTTCTTCTTCTTCTTCTTCTTCTTCTTCTTCTTCTTCTTCTTCTTCTTCTTCTTCTTCTTCTTCTTCTTCTTCTTCTTCTTCTTCTTCTTCTTCTTCTTCTTCTTCTTCTTCTTCTTCTTCTTCTTCTTCTTCTTCTTCTTCTTCTTCTTCTTCTTCTTCTTCTTCTTCTTCTTCTTCTTCTTCTTCTTCTTCTTCTTCTTCTTCTTCTTCTTCTTCTTCTTCTTCTTCTTCTTCTTCTTCTTCTTCTTCTTCTTCTTCTTCTTCTTCTTCTTCTTCTTCTTCTTCTTCTTCTTCTTCTTCTTCTTCTTCTTCTTCTTCTTCTTCTTCTTCTTCTTCTTCTTCTTCTTCTTCTTCTTCTTCTTCTTCTTCTTCTTCTTCTTCTTCTTCTTCTTCTTCTTCTTCTTCTTCTTCTTCTTCTTCTTCTTCTTCTTCTTCTTCTTCTTCTTCTTCTTCTTCTTCTTCTTCTTCTTCTTCTTCTTCTTCTTCTTCTTCTTCTTCTTCTTCTTCTTCTTCTTCTTCTTCTTCTTCTTCTTCTTCTTCTTCTTCTTCTTCTTCTTCTTCTTCTTCTTCTTCTTCTTCTTCTTCTTCTTCTTCTTCTTCTTCTTCTTCTTCTTCTTCTTCTTCTTCTTCTTCTTCTTCTTCTTCTTCTTCTTCTTCTTCTTCTTATAATGAGGCAAGAAATAAATTGTTATTAAATCTTTGCAAACTCTTTTAAATACTCCTCAGAGTCACTCTTCTTTACATATTCTGATAAACTTGATAAAATAATCAGATTTCTTTTTCTTTCATGGAGCATTGTGCTTCTTTCATTGGTAAAAAGTCTTTTTAGTGTTGAAAAAGACCTTTCACACGTAGCAGTGCCAATTCCAATAGGTGAAGCTTCTAAAAGTTTGAATAATCTTCATGAGGTAAATTTAGTTAATTATATTAGTTACCTAGGAACAGTTTGAAAACATTGGGTTGCGCTTCTCTATAAGGGCCAAAAAGTTTTAAAATGTCAAGAAACTCCTTATGATTAGTAGAAGAAAACTCTTTCAATATCAAATTCTTTGCAACTGAAAGCTCGCTTTTCAATGTTTGATCACTGACAATTTTCAGATCATCTATTAAACATGAATGTTCAAAAAAATCATTTATTTTGATATAGAGAATTTCGAGTTTTTAATCTTTCTTGTTGAATGAACCTTGTGCATGGTTGTAATATTATATAAAACATATTTTCACATAAAGTAATTTTAAAAAATGCAATTGAAGAAATAAAATTAAGGTATCATAACCATGGCAAGTAGAAACACAAGGGATCAAAAAATAAAAAAATGTTTATAATAAAAAACCACTATTAACTCTCATAAGACTCTAGTAAATCCTTAGTCATGATTAGCGAGTCTAGGCCAAAGGCTTGAGTGGAATATTGTAAAATCCGGTCTTAACTGTTTTCAATACAACTTTTTCTCCATTAAAATAAATACAATTTACATTAGTTCTAACTCAGTGTTTCCCAAATTGTGTGTCGCGACACAGTAGGGCGTCTTAAAAATATTCCAATTGTGTCGCGAGATTTTTTTAGAAATAATAAAAAGATACAGTTATGCCTCAATTAGCACGACTTCTATTAACGCGATTATCGATTAACGCGGTTCAATTATTAAATTTTGAAAGCTTTCTGTTTTCTTTCGGCATTAACCGAAATCAAATCCAAAAAGCGAAAAAGACTTCTCGGAATTGATGATGAAATGCGAGTTTGCTTGTCGTCCCTGGACCCTCGATGGAATTTAATTTGTTCTCGAAAGCAAACTCATTTGTCACACTGAATAAAATTGTATTGTTGTTGTTGCGTGTTCGCCCAGTTTCCTTCTGTTGCTACTTTAATCGTAATGTTTAATGGATTACAAGGATACTGTTAATTATAATACTTCATTTTATAGTTTTTTTTTTAAATATTTGCTTGGTGGTGTCTCGCGGAATTTTTCTATGTAAAAAGTGTGTCGCGGCTCAAAAAAGTTAGGAAAACCTAACTTTTCGAGAGAGCTCTTCCTTTTCGGCTGCTCTTGCTTAAGCTTTAAAAGTAGAGAGTAAATCAAATTGATCAATGCTTTATTTTCAAATATCTAAATAATTCGTTCCTGTATTTTTTGTCTAAAAGAAGATACATGTACAAGAAAAGGAGGTAGAATGAAGATTCGATCAAGTCTTCAAGGATTATGACGGTAGTGAATACTCTTTGAGAAGGATTTAATGAGAGTGTGATAGAACATATGCCACCAGGAAAAACACAAATGGCATAAGATACGCTCAGGAATATTATGAAATATCCCGTTTGTTTGGAACTTGTTTCTCTTTCCATGGTATGAGATATCGTTGATAATTTTTGGATACAAGAAGCATTTAAGGTAGTTATTTTGCTCACTTTAGAATGAGTAGAAGAAATAATAGTGTTGTGAGTTTTGATAAACATGAAGTATAAAATTGTACTTCTAAGTGAAAAGTACAATGTCAGGGTAGAAGGCAGAATGCGACCAAAAAGTTCAACGAAAACTACGTAACCTACAAAAAAATTCGACAAAGAATCGTTTAGTACAGCGAAATAAAGTATTTTTTTGGAACACATATAACTTTCAATTTTATGCCACTTAAACGAAGGAAGGTGGAGAAGGAATAGGAGTAAAGAAACGGAGGCAATTTGTGCGTACAAAGAAGATCTTTTTAAAGAATGAGATGTTCTCCTAAAACACGTGTATTTATACCAAGTTAGGTAAAGGATTATGTAGCCTGTTGTGTTTTTGGTTGAGTACTGAAAGAAAAAAACGAAATCGAAGGTGAAAAGGACCCAACCTTGAGAGAAAAAATCAGTTTTTTCAACTCTCTTGCCAAGATTGTCGAGAAAAGGGAAAAGAAAGAGATTTGCGTTTATCGCGAGTATGAATATTGAAATGAGGAACAAGAGGAAATAGACGGTGTTTTTGCGCAGCTTCGCAAATATCACAGTGGAGGGTATCGTGATGACGAGAGAAAGCACCAGTAAAACGGGCAAGACTTTGGTCGCGTAAACTTTGCGAGAGTCGTCTTCACCTTCATGCAAATAAGCAAGGCACATTGAGATGTTGAAAAATTTGCTGGAATTTTGCATCACTATGTTCAGAGCCATCTTCAAATTTAGACGCGTGATTGCTGTAAAACTTTGATAATATAAATGAATTGAAATTGATTACTATTATGGATAAAATACAGGTCAGAGGAATGGAAAACAAAGGTTCTATTGTTGTAGCACAATGTTAAATATCTTCATTTTAAAATTATTCTATATGCTCTACGCACGTAATGCTTGAAGAAATATTTTTGAAATTTGGAACATTGCTAAAGAAGATTTGCAGCATACTTTATTAGGAATTGTTATTTGACATAGATATAATTGGTATAGATGCACTGAAACAATAATGGAAGTTTATCAGATGCGCCAAAGTGCGCTTTGCCTATGGAATGACTGCATTATATTGCAAACAAAATAAATTGTCAATTTGGTATTCCCTTATAACTAAATATTTTGATCATCTTTATTTTTTGTTCATGCTGGCAATTTTTTTATTGATCATACTGTCCATCATCAGCCCAACACTCGTTAGCTTTGACTTCTACTAATTTATAATTTTTCAATTTTTGAGAATGCAACTCTATTTATCTAAAGAAAATTTTTAACATTAATGACTCCACCTATATATATAATTTTGCTATTTTGACTTTAAAAATTTATAATTATGAAACATAAACTTTTCTGTTTTAAAAATATTTTAAATCGCAAAAAAGTGAGATGCCATGTACCATATTTCAAGGTCGTTTGTGAATGGTCATTAAAAGATTTCCTGATTTTTTTGACATTTCTACTTTGTGTTACAAGCAAAAAGTTTGATCTAATTTCTTCAACCTAATTTATTTAAAATGCTCTATTGGTTTGTATTTGTAACTTAGTAGTTTCTTTCTTCCATTGTCTTCAAAAAGAATTTTAAATGACTGCCTATAACTTTTTATCTAAGACAAAGCAATACACGATTCATAAACTGAATTTATGCTTAAATTTTTTTTCAAAGGCCATAAAAAAATTGCTTTAAAATTTTTTCCTAACAAAAACTTTCTACTCATAAACTGCTCCTTTTCAAACTAATTTCAATGTAAAATAAAAAACTTCATTATTTACTTTTTTTGAATTTTTCAGCCTTTTTCTATTAGCTGCACAAAAATACAAACCATTGAAGCATAAATACGGAGTAAAATCTTAAATGAAGTCGTATTTTACATAGCACGTTGCTAAGAGATCTCATACTTACACTACATTGTTTGAACATATTTTAATTTGTCGAAATAGAAAGTTTGTTATTTGAGAGACGAAGCAATTCTTCCACTTTTTACAACGAGAATCATATTTGAATAAATAAATCTCAAAGCAGTGTTAAATATTTTGTAATGCATAAAATGACTGTTGTTTCATTGTCTTTTTTATGAAGAAAACAAATACTGGATGTTTCTTCTTTGCAAATGTCGTAAAACATTTATGCTGTACAACCGGTTTTCCCAACACTCAGCGAATCGCTCAACTTCTTTGCAATAATGGAATTCCCGGGGTGTATTTTTTAGTGAGGATCTCGACAATGTCTAATCAAATAATTGAATATTTTCACAAAAACTTACTCTTATCAGAATTACAATCTTCACTTAATTAGTGCAGTGGGGTATTTTAATACCCCAGTAAACTCCAAAGCATAATTTATCATAAAAATACTATTCCTTAAAATGCGATACTTTCAGTACCTTTCATCTTGATAATAAATCATAGTTCTACAAAAGTTAGAAATTATAAACCTAATAAAAAAACATGCACAAGTTATCGGTTGCTCTGGACGTTTAACACCAGGCCTATAGCTTACAGGCTTCGGTTTGGAACTTAACATCAACATGTTTCACCAGTAAAACTAAGAAAGTCTCACATACTTTTTATGAGATTCCAAAAACGGGAAGATCCATCTCTTATATTTTAGTGACAAAGATTTATTGAACAAAATAATAGTACATGGAACCTTTGGGTTGTTGTTGTACTTGAATAAAAATCTTTTCGTGAAAACACTTTGAACAATAAATTGTCGTAAAAAACATTTTTTATCATTATTTTTAAAAAAATAAACAAAAAAGTATAAATAAATTTATTTATGACATTAATTGTGGTGACCGTTTTACGCAAATACACGTGATTCCTATTTTTGCAATAATTCGCAATCTAATCTTTTTTTCTTCTTTGAATTTCTATTTTTGATGATTCATAGCATTTCTCTATTTTTCAGGGCTTATTCTACAATTTGGAATGCAATTTTTCATTGGCTAGTCATTCAAGGGAAACTGATATTTTAGAAATTAATGCTTTTTTGGGTGTATTATTTATAATGGAAGCGCTTCATTCAAATAATTTAAATTTTAATGGTATTTGGAATGACATCGGTTTTAGGTTCGACTTTATAAGAAGCGTAATGTCTTCACAGATATTTTTATTTATATGTCGATGTTTGAGATTTGATAATAAAAGTTCTAGAACAAGTAGGCGAGAAAGCGATAAATGGCAGCAATTAAAGAGTCTTTGATGCTTATGTAGAGTTTTGTAAGTTATCTTTTTTATAGTCCACACGAGTATCTTACTATTGACGAGGCTATATTATATCCTTTCAAGCATAGATGTCGTTTTAGAATTTTGGATCTTCAAAACAAAAGAATAATGGAATCAGAGTTTATTGTTTTGATGATACGAGACCTTTTTACACATTAAATTTAGAAATTTATGTAGGAAAGCAAAAAGGTGAAAGGTTTCTTAGTAATTCTCCTAGAGAGGTGGTGATACGCTTGATCAAACCAATATCAGGGAGTGGCTGAAACATCACTACTGACAATTGGTACACAGGCATTGACCTAGCACTTGATTTGAAAAAGATTCACAGGTTAACGCTTGTAGGAACAATTAGGAAGAACAGAAAAGGAATTCCTAAACACTTTACAAATGACATTAAAGATATGTATTCAAGTAAGTTTCTTTTTACTAAAGATATGACTTTGGTTTCTTGGACCCCTAAAAGAAATATGGTTGTAACGCTTCTATCTAGCATCTTGCATCACGAAGCAAGTATCTACAATACAGAAAAGCAAAAACCAGAGATTATTGATTTTTATAACGAAACAAAATATGGCGTCGGTTTAGTAGATCAGCTTTCTTCTAAAAATGGCGAGACGAACCAGAAGATGGCCAATGTGTATATTTTATGGGTTATGCAATAATGCGGGGATTAATGCTCTATTGTTTACAAGATGAGTAACCCTGCTTCAAGAATATCTCGAAGAAATTTTTTATTGTTTTGGCAAAGATCTTTGTTTAGAAAATATGAAAAGAAGACAAGCAATCAAAAGTATACCCAGAGGTATCAAAACATTGATTTCATTTTGTGTAGAAAAAGATCCTCAAGAACAGGCCACTTCGAGTTATAAAGTTTCAAGATGCAAGATTTGCCTACGAAAAGAAGATAGAAAAACAAAAGTTGAATTCATGAAGTGTAAAAGTCATATCTGTAAAAATCATCAAAGAGTATTGTGTAAATACATATACTTAAATTTTGGGACAAATAAATTTTTAAAAGTTTTATTTTTTAGATGGCGTTAAGAATAAGTCTTGTACTTATCCATTTTTTCATAAGTTTTTTTTGATAATTCTTTAAATAAATATTGGGGTATTTTAATATCCCATCGCACTGCTTAAGGTAAAAAATTTGACCGCACCAACTAAGTGTTAAAATTTTTTTATCATAAATTTCAGCCGGAACATGACTTATTAAGGATTTGTTCAAACTAAAAAGAGAAGAAAAAAAGATGATTCATTTTCTTGAGATTTTTAGAATATGATTTAGATGATTTTTAGGTAGATAATATTGAATTAAATGGAATGAAAAAATAAAATTAAAATTTTTAAAAAACGTTAAAGATTTTCGGTCCATTTAAAACTTTTTTATAATCTCTTTGGTCGATATATACAAAAGGTTGAGAAAAAAGAGTAAAACTTAGCCTTAGCAAAAGTAAGCAAAATGAATTTTTGAGGATCTTTCCGTTCTTTGCTTGTTCGAGTGATAAAGAAGACGATTCTAGAAAAGTTTACGCGATCAAGGTCTCCCCGTTTATAAAAAGTTAGGTCACAGAGCTAAAAAAAATTATCGAGATCTAAGGCATAGATATCTATATGTAGAAATTGGAGCTGGAGAAACAAAAGTAAAAAATGTATTGGCTCAGATTCCTGATAAATTTAAAAATATTCACCACTCTTAAAATCCCATTTTATTAGCAATTCTATTTTAAATTTAGCAATATTTATATATAATTTTATAGCTATAAAATGCTGATCTTTTATAATAAATCGCAAAATATAAGTACTAGTGGTTGAAGCGTAGGATTTGATGCGCTTCTCCAGTGTCCGTCCGGCTTCCAACCCAGACATTCCTATCATCTGTCATGATATGGAAGAAGGTTCTTCGCTTCAAAACAATGGCAAGTTTTTTATTTTATTTTTTCAGTTGACTATAAAAGTTGAGTTGAAAAGGGTTGTGCCTGGTATTGAAGCATTCCGTAATGAATGCATTTCGTTCCCATCCCAATTATAATAATAAAATACGGGGATAAGATTCTTAAATAATTTAATACGAGCGGCAGCCCGAGCTATGTATACGCATTTAAGCGAGCTGGTGTCCGAGCTTTTCAATTTTGAAATCCCCAGGTATTATTTATTAAAAAATTTAGTCGCATGAATCGGCACGATAACCAAGTTAGTGACGAGTTTTGACCTGATCACCTGTATGATCAACACAAAAATAGAAAGCATATGCAAAAAATAAATGCGAACACAATATTTGGTTACGAGAATTCCAAATTGAAATTTATTTTTATTTGCAAAAATTCAGTTATTTCACACTCAATCGCACTTTTTCGAAACTCACAAACAAAGAGAAACGGTTTTGCGGGCTTTCTAAAACTGGTGTTTAGCTTTTCCCATCATCACCGATATTTACTCGGCGACTGCTTCATCCCAGCAAGAAAAGCTCCTTCAAATGTTCATGATTCTACTTCTTTCGAAGTTCTGATTCACATGCTTCATTTTTTAATTTCCTCTGAAAAGAGGTTTTCCAAACATTGCTGCCATAACGTGGCAAATTTCTTCAACTTTGAAAACTCATCACGATGTAAGCAGCGATCAAATTCAAAAGATATGGCTCCTGTTATTTTAGAATCCATTTGCTGTTAGCTCGCATGTCTTTAAAAGGTTACACAATCAAGCGGATTCTGGAACAAAAATGTGATTCTCACTACTACGGCGCTCTTCGAAACTTGTTTGATCCAAAGATTAAGAATTTAATGATAAAAATGAGGATTCTAGGTCCTGCATTTATTTATGCTTTTGTAAGATTTTAAAGGCCGACTCACCATCCTTCAAACTTCTAATTTTATTCGGAAGGCGAAATTAATTTTCCGCATGTCGTGGAGCCAAAAGAAACTATTTATTGGACAAACAAATCTTCGATAAGATGTTGAGCGTTTGGGAAATAATAATTGCGTTTATATAACTGAACAATGATTAAACTTATAATGTATAGATCGAAGACAAATGACAGATAGTTCAGTGTATTTAGCAATTATATCTTTAAATAAATAAGGTACAAAGCTTTTTTAACATAGGCCCAAATTTCAAAAATTGTATGCAATCAAGGCAAATATTTTATATTTCTTCAAGCATTACGTGCGTATAGTATATAGAATAAATTTAATGAATTGATTCAACAATACACTACAATAATAGAATATTTGTTTTTCATTCGATTTGAGCTGCATTTTATCCACAATGGTAATCAATTTCAATTCATTTATTATCAAAGTTTTACGCAAAGCACGCGACTAAATTTGAAGATGGAACTGAGTATAGACCTGCAAAATTCAAGCAATATTTTCAACATGTCAACCTGTTTGGCTATTTTAAATGAAATCGAAGATGACTCTCGCAAAGTTTACGCGACCAAAGTCTTGCCCGTTTTACTGGTGCTTTCTCTCGTCATCACGATTCCCTCGACTGTGATATTTGCGAAGCTGCGCAAGAACACCGTTTATTTCCTCTTGTTCCTCATTTCAATATTCATACTCGCAATCAACGCAAATCTCTTCTTTCTACCCTTACTTGACAGCCTTGCCAAGAGTTACGAAAACCCCGTTTTTTTCTCATACGGTTGGGTCTTTTTCACCTTTGAGTTCGTTTTTTTCTTTCAGTACACAACCAAAAACACAACTGGCTACATAATCCTCTACCTAACTTGGTATAAATTCACGTGTTTTAGAAGAACACCTCATTCCCAAAAGAGATCCTCTTTGTACGCGCAAATTGCGTGCTTTTTCTTACTCCTATTTCTTCTTCACCTTCCTTCGTTTAAGTGGCATGAGATTGAAAGTTTTCTGTGTTCCAAAAAATTACTTTATTTCGCTGTACTAAACGATTCTTTGTCAAATTGTTTTGTAGGTTACGTAGTTTTCGTAGAACTTTTTGGTCGCATTCTGCCTTCTACCCTGACATTGTACTTTTCACTCAGAAGTACAATTTTATACTTCAAGTTTATCAAAACTCACAACATCATTATTTCTTCTACTCATTCTAAAGTGAGCAAAATAAGTAGCTTAAATCCTCCTTGTAGCCAAAAATCATCAAGTACATCTCATACAGGGGAAAGAAAAACCAGTTCTAAACAAACGGGATATTTCATAATATTCCTGAGCGTATCCTATGCCTTGTGTGTTTTTCCTGTTAGCATAGTCTCTATCATACTCGCACTAAATCCTTCTCAAATAGTATTCATTGCCGTGATAATCCTTGAAGACTTGATGGAATCTTCATTCTACCTTCTTTTCTTGTACATGTATCTTCTTTTAGACAAAAAATACAGAAACGAATTATTTAGACTTTTGAAAATAAAGCATTAAAGAATTTGATATACTCTCCACTTTTAAAGTTTAAGCCAGGCGCACTTAGAACTAAAGTAAAGTGCACAAACATTTGCCTATAGACCAGGGATGTCCAACCTCTTTTTCTGAGGAGCAAATTTTAAATTTTAATTACCACACTGTAAAAACAACGTTTAGAATCTAAACACATTTCTAAACACCAAAACTGTCCCAAAACTTCAACGCGTTATAATAAAACGCGTTAAAATATTAGAAAAGACGTTTAGATTTTAAACGCTTTATATTTTAAGATATCATGTTTAAAATCTAAACGTTAAATCAAAATTTAAACGTTCTTCCATATTAATTTTACTATCAATTTCTACATTCAATATATATTTTTAATTCCATTCTCGTCTAGTTCTTAAAAAAATAAAACTAAAAAAATAATAAAAAAAAGATTACTGAAAAATTTATTATTAAAAAAATTATAAATTGTTAAAAGATTTTTCAAATTTTATAAGATTTGTTCCTTTGTAAAAGGCACTTTGGTCTTTCATAATTTCATTTTGCAATAGCCCAAGTATTTGAAAATGCTTTGGATATTGTAAATCAAAAACAAAGTAGACTTGCAGAAGACAGGTTAATGCGGCTGTGATACTACTTCCAACATAAAATAAAATTTGATTTGCGCAGATTTTTATATCCAAATTTTCATTTTCATCTTTTAAAATAAGAAGTTTTGGTGCAGAGTTGATGCATGTCTCATTTTCACTTATTTCCTAAAATAATCAATAAATTTTTTTTTACTTAAATGAAAATGAGTATTAAACGTACTGTTATTTCTTTAAATAGAACAGCTTGATTCTGTATGTTTTTTAGTTTGATTTTCGTGTTCAAATATTTAATTATTTGATACTCGGACAATTTTTCATCTAGTTCATCCTAAAAAAAACATATAAATATATAAAGTTCCAGCTGTTTTAACTTACTTTCCAGCATTTTTGTAATTTAAGAAATAAGTTTTTCCAGTTTTCTTCAATCATTATCTCGTTCAATTCATTTTTAATTAAAAAAAATTCTGCTACGATCTAAATAGAAAAAAAATAGATTTAGTTTTATGAAAAATACGAAAATGTACATTTTTTAGGCTCTTTAAATATATAAACTTATTTATTATTGTTTGTACGTTTCCCTCTGGCATCTCCTGAATCGCTTTCCGTCTTTCGCGAAATGTAATTTTTAAAGCAAAACAAAGACACTCTCTTTCGTTATTTTCAAATTCAAGATAGGATTTTAATATTTGCTTTGATTCGTTGATTGTAGATTCGTATTCGTTTTCACTTTCTTCTAAATCAAAAAAAAATTATCATATATTATTAACATTAATATATTTTCATTATAATATATATTTAATATTTAACTGTTTACCTAAAAATTCAAGATTCAACAAAGACCTTGTTGTTTTTTTGACAAGAGAACATCGTCTTCTATTAGAATTTTTCATTCTCCATCTAAGGTTTCGTACCTTTTGTGATAACTTCGTAGTAAAAAAAGTCTTATTAAAAAAATAATTAAAATATAAAATGAAAAAATAATCAAATTTACCAATGGATTTTTTCCGTGAGGGAACTTTATACATGGATACTTTTTAAACATTTTTTGTCCGAATAAATAATAGTCATCTTTGGTACAAAATTCATCGAGTGACAAAATATGAAATGCTGTTTCTTCTATCATCTTATCAAATATTTTTAAAATTTCTCCTTTTTTCAAAAAGCTTTCAACAAAATTAGAAAACTTCGGCAAGTCTGATTTTTCACATAACCTTTTACTAGAACCAGCTTCCATATCATCTCTCAAAGAATTTATCGAGTCTTCATTGTTGAAAGAGTGTTTCCTTACTAAAGAAACTAAAAGTTCAAGCTTCCTAAAAGGACCGATTTTATCTTCCGTTATTCTACGCATATCTGGCTCACTTAGATCAAAAAAATCATTCCATCTACTTCATTTCCTTAAATTTTCAAATTAAAGAAAAAATAAAAATAGTGATAAAAATACATTACTTGAAATAGTTGTCAAAATTTCTTCGGAAAAAACTTCTTTCAAACATTTTATCAAATCTTCAGATGAAGTTTCGCGTGTAATTTTTTTAGAAATCATTTCCATTTTACTCATTTTTATAATACTATATATATAAATATATAATTAATTCAAAAAAAAGTTTATTTTGTGATGAATATAAAACTGTACATGTAAAATTAGGAGTATTTTTATTTTATACTCGTATATTTTTCATTATGTACACCATTGAAATTTAGTCGAAACAGAAATCGACATTTATTAACATTACATAAAACAAATTTTGCCCTATGGTATAAATCAACTGCGGCCATTTATACATTAGTTTATTAATATCAAAAACCTTTTTAGTCATTGATTTTTTACATAAAAAAGAATTAACATGGCAATCAAATTCCAATACTTCTAAAGTTTCCCCTATAAAAAGATTGTTTTCTTCAAAAACCAATATTTCCTTTAATAAAGCTAAATCTGGCTTCTTAAAATTATCATAGCTTAGTAAAAAAACATTACCCGTGCTTATCAACTTACCAGAACAAGTCATTTCATTTACTGACATTATTTTTTGAGGTAGGTTTTTATTCAAAGAGTTCTGACATAATATTATTGTTTCATAATCTATTTCATTCTGTTCAATTGTTTTTCCTATAAGTATTGAATTTACCAAAAATGGATAATTTAAAGATGATTGCTGAAAACACATCCACCTTTGGTGAAAAAATGACAGGGATTTTTCAATAGCTTTGAAATTTTTCCATTTCATACTTTTAAAAATGTGATGTTTAGCCTCGAGTCTCATACACCACTGATTTCGACCAGGCCCTAATCTTTTCATTTGGTCAATAAAATGAATCATGTAGTGAAATTTAGGTGTTATGGATACATCTGGATACAAACTTATGAAGTTTTCCATGTATTGGTATAAAAGAAGATGAAGTTGATCTAACGTATCTTCAGAAATAATAGGCGATAAACACAATATTGTAACATTTAAAAATTTTAAAAAGTTTTTCCAATGTTTATCAGATCTAGGAATTTTATCATAAATTAAAAAAGGCATAATGAAAAGAAAATTTTTTGTTTCAACAGCAGACATTGGGAAAACATGATTTAAAATTAAATTAGTTTTGGACAAAGTATTGGGCTTATCCGACTTTTGTTGTGAATTGTACGGAAAATTTTGTATTAGTTTGTTTAAAATTTCAAGAGAAAAGTATTTTTCAGTATTAATTAACTGACCTAGCAAAACTTTCAATTCTCTAATTACAACTCCCTCTAAAAGAACGTGCATTGGATCATGCAAAATATCCTTTGTTAAACTGAAATAATGAAAGCGAGAAAGAAAACTTTTATTATTACTCTCTTGACCATATAATTTTTTCTTCCTTATCCATGTTTTCGAGTTTATTGCATCTAACTCTATGTTCTCTTTCCTTTCTCATCTTCAAATCACTTACAAAATAATTATTTCTTAATTCATCTCTATTAATCTCACAAGAACGACAGGGTTTTTTCGCAAAAGATACCCCTTCTTTAAAACCACCTATAAAATTTACAGCTAATGTGTCTCCCAAAACAAACATTAATCTACCATTCAAAAAAACAATAGAATCTCTTAAAGTCAAGTTTATTCCATTCTCTAGACATTCTAAATCCGTAATAAAGTTTCTTAATAAAGCTTCAACTCCAAACTTTTTAACATATTTAGTTTTCGCCAAAGCAAGCAATTGAGTAACATTGGTTTTGTATCGAACATCAAGTCCTAAATTTAGAAGTGACCAATAAAAAGCAGATATTTTATGCTTTTTTCTATGATGTCCGATAGGGTTTACTATTTCAAAATCATCATAATACATTGCAAAATACAACATATTTGTAAGATCTTTTTTATCATAATTTTGAAAGTAAGTGCCATCAAAAACGTCATTAGTTTTTAGTACTGCTTTTTTTTTATGAAAATTTAATCTAGTTATGTCACAAAACATGAGTAATTTTTTGAGTTGAGGTAAAAAAGGAACATAATAACCATATATGTTTTTAGAATAACTTTCTTTTGTAGCTTTTTTAGAGACCTCTTCTATTCCCATAATTACAGACTGTGGCTCGATCAAGAAAAAGTGTTCCTTATAATATTTATTTTGTAAATATTCACTCTCTAAACCATCAAAAATATTTTTATTAATTAGTGCTTCTAATTCATTCACTTTTTCAGAATTCAAGTTTAAATTTTTAATTATTTTATTTATTTCACTACATTTATCTTTAAATAAATTTTCAGTTAAAGATATAATATTTAAAATATTAGATTGACTTAAGTTGAGATTAGCTCTTAAGTTTAGAAGAAAAAACGCTGGGTTGTTATCTTGTTTTACTTCTGTGTGATTTATGCTTTCATAAAAATAGTCATTATGTAAAAGATTATCATTTATTTCTATGTTTTCTCTATGATTGCGATTACAATGCTTACGAAAAGCATCATAAGTCTTAAAAGAAACACCACAACCCTCAAACGAAAGCTTTACAATAAAATTAGAATCATTTCTA
>JAUIRK010000727.1:0-53361 GCA_030549495.1 Nectonema munidae
TAACCATATTTTAATCCTCCAAACTAGAGAATTAAATTTAAGTAAGAAGTATTTTAAGTAAACAAAGTTTATTTAAATATACAGAGTAAATGACATATAGTATTTTCATGTAACATAAAATAACTGTTGATGAATATCATTTAAATTTCTATAATGATTAGTAAGATACTAGTGGCGTATCGTAAAGTTTAAAGTAAGCCGTTGGTAATTTAGAATAAAGAATGAATAGAATAATAATTATGATAGAGTATGGCTTGAAATACACAAATTCCTAAAATCGGAAATATTCTAGGGATGATTAGTTTGTTTACTACACATCAAAAGAGTATGGATTGATTAGCATCACATCTAACTATGAAGGGACATCTCTCTCTTCCTTACATAAATTTATATAAGACATAAAAAGGCGTGTTAAAAGAAGATAGCACTGCCAATAAAATAGGAAGCTTATATTATTTTCTGATACATATACTCTATCTTGATATACTCTTTGTTTTTTACAACATTCGTAGTATCCAGATATAATACGAGGGCATGCTTTGTGAAAGAAAACGACACGTTGCTTCATCATCACAATGAATGTAGTAATCACTACAAATAATATAAACAAGCCTTATATGATTTTAGAATCTTCTTTCTACTGTGATTTTTCATTCTCTTTATTCCAGATTCTAATATAAAATGGATAAGAAGGAAGTATTGGAATAAGAGCACACCTTAGGACAATGAATTAAGTTAGTTTAGAGAATGAGTGATTACTTTTAAGCAATAAAATCTCATAACGATTAGTCAATTAAACCTGAAGGTATAGCTTTTATTGCAACAAGTATATAGACGCTAGGTAAAGCATGAAGTACATTCTCATAAGAAATTGTCTACACAAACTAGCCAATGCTGATAATTTTATGTTTGTTGTGGATAGCAAGTATCTAGCAAAATCAATTTATGACATTATTAGCTTATATCCAGGGTGTGCGCTGTACACCTAGCACACACTGAATATACGCCACTTTAAGATTCAAAAGATAATGAAAGTTGGAAGTTCGACACATATTTAATATATGTTTGACTCTTTATTTTGATGGTCAAATTCAGGTCTTACGCTTAGAATCAAAAATCTTAAGCATTTAGAATAGTTAAATAAAAATCTATAATATTATTTTTACGTTCTAAGAACAATTTGTTTTATATTTGTTCGTAGGGTTTAATTAAAAGTATAAATCATTTATGATGTCATTTTTATTTTTTAATTGAAAAGCAACAGGTATTGTCTCTGATTTTTTTTGTAATGTAAATTTCAAAAAAGTCAAAATAATTTCTCATGACGCAAAATATAAAACTAGATTTGATTCTAAATGGTCATCTTTCTAAGTCTTCATTATCTTTGTTTCAGAAAGTATCTGTTGTGAAGCCTTATATTATTTACTCCCAAAGCACATATAGGAAAAGGATCTGAATTTTTTAAGCATCCCCCTATAACAATCCTTAATTTTGTCAAAATCTTCTTAAATTATGTCCCATCCCCTAATTTTCCTTTAGAATTTCCTACAATTTTTTGTAATCTATCACATTTGTCCCACTTCTGCGTAATCTTTCTTTTAATTTTACTTTTTCCCATACAATCCCCTAAATTTGTTAAAATTTGACTAAATTACTAAAAGTTTGTCTCAATCCTCTCCAAATATCCAAAAATTATGTAAATAATCAAATTGTCTCAGTCTTGCGTAATCATTCTTTTAATTTTATTATTATTCTTTGTAATCCTATTATATTTTTTTATTATTTCAGTTTTCAATCTTTTGTAATCTAAAAATTAAGTTATCTTTTTGCTCCTAACTCTTAAAAACAAATTCACAAAAACTGTGATTAACCATCTTAAGCATAATGCGAGCATATAGCACTTCCGCTGAAAGTGCTTTGATATTTCCAAACAACAAACCAACCAACCAACTAAATTTAAAAATGTGAAAAATTAATATCGAAATTTTAGTCAATTCCTCAAAATCTTCTTACTCTTTCTTAATCTTTAAAAAAATTTCACTTTACAATAAATTTTATCAGATTGTAAAGGATTGCTACAAAATTATGGTGATTGTGACAAAATTTAGTCCGATTGCTACAAATTTAAGAGGGATAGCAACAATAATTAGTCGTATTGAGACAAAATTAAGGAGATTATTACAAATTTAGTGCGATTGCTAAGGATCGGGTAAAAAATGAAGACCCAAAATTCAAAGACAAATATTTTCTTTCAGCAAAATTAAAAATTTTTATGTCAATTTTTCTAGTTGACAAAAACTTGACTTTTGCAGTAAGTGAAAAATGTGAACAGTTATTTTCCAATATGTTTCCAGTTTCCCAAAATCCTAAAAACTAACAGTGTGCAAAGGCAAAAACATCATGCAATTTTAATGTTGTTTCAGTAATATGTTTACATTCTTTTAAATGTAAGGAAGTCAAATACTTATTTTTACCAACAGATAGTAGCAATGACAGTTGAGGAGGTACGTATTTTCAGGATAATTAAAGCCAAAAAAAACAATTTTTAGATCTTCTCTAAAAATTGACGGATATTTGCATTTAATTTTAATGGTAAAATTAAATAGTAAAGAGTTTCAAATAAATATATAAATATCAAAACTCTGGTTTAAAAGTCAAAAAAAATTCATTTCCTATTAACAAGTTCATAAATTGAGGTATGGGTTTATGTATATACACTTACATAAGAAATCATGAAAATAAACTATAATTATTTGTTTTAGTGAAAATATGACGCATATATTTAAGAATATATATATTCAATACTTGCAAAATGAGGAAAAAAATATATGTTGTTAAGTCCTAATTGAGCGTTAAGAATGACAAAAAGTATAAACAAAGAAAAGTTTTGAATCAATATTGAAAAGAGGAATAATAGAACACATATATAAAAACAGTGAGAGGTTATAGCACAGTATGAAAGAAAGAATAAAAATTTGAAAAGAACGAGAACTTGATTTCCAGCAATAAAATATGAATAAATGTGCACTAAAGGCTAACAAAACCTGCATATAGTGTTCTTAAATAAGTAAATTTTTACCGACAAACGGCTTTATACTAGCACTAAGGTACCAAGTATATATATATATATATATAATGTACTGCATTTAACAATAAAAATGAATAAGGAAAAGGTACCGTGAAGTGTTTTCATCGAGAAGGCACACTTGTACCGCTGCTATTGAACTATGAGGAAGTTAGGCTTGATGCGGGATCGAACACAAGACCGAGTTATCGAAACCCAGTATCTAACCAACCTTACCTACGCCCCAAATAAAAAAATCATACTTCATAAGACTTGGTGGAAGGAAAACTGCGCAAGTTCAAAGATATATATCAACAATTGTCCAAATTTATTTATCTATTCGACATTTTCTGTAGTATTCAATTCTAAAATCTTGTAGCATACTTAGTATTATAGTTTCAAAAATTAATCAAAAGGCATTTAACGACATATATAAAACTTTAGTATAAAGCTTTACACCTACACTGCTACCTTCTAAACAATCCTTTACTACTCTTTTTAAACATCTTATTACTAATCCAAAAGCCATATTAAACCATACCATCCTTACACCAAAAATCATTAAACGACGCCCACTTCAGTGTGATAATTGCCTTAAATACCACCACTCTACATCCAAGTGAAAGGCTGCTTCACTCCACCGCAAACACTCCAAAAACAGGGTCTTTCTCACTTAAAATAGAATCTCCAATTATGTGTAGAAAAGGTGTAATGATATCAATTAACAATAAAACAATTGGAAATTTTATTGAATGGAAAAAATCATTCATTAATTTTCAGTTGTTCCCCACAACCTAATTACATAACTTTTCTGAGGTAAATTCTATCAAAAATGTAAAACAGAACAAAAGTTAGAAAACTTGGTATTAGAATTCTTTTCATACTTTTTAGTGTATAAGAATAAGTGTAAGTTAGTTAAACTCTTAAAAAGGGTATACAATAAAGATAAAATTGTACAAACAAATATCAAAAAATAAATCAAGATCGCATTACTTCATTTTTCTCAGCATCATTCAAAAATAGTTTAAAAGAAAAAAAAGTCTATAAGAAAAAGTTATAGGGCTTCAACAAAAACTGAAATTTTTTTACAGCATCTTAAGTTTTGACTACTATACCAAAACCTACTGCACATTTATAACGCTTACTTAAGACTTTCACAATTCCCATTTATTTGGAAGTATTACTCATCCCAAAACCCTACAAAGAGAACTCATCCCCACAGGAAACCCATAGCCATTCTTCCTATCATTGGGAAAATACTCGAAAATATATTCACGGAAAGACTTACTTCTGGCTCATTCTCATCAACACTTTTCTCGACATTCATCACTCTAACTCCCATTTCTCACAATGCTACTCAGGCGACCTGCTTTTCTTTTTCTCTCCCAGTTCTCAAGCAGAAAACATCTCACATATCTCTTCCCTCTTCAATATCCTAAATTGCACAACCAAATCAATAAAATCACATACAACACACATAAAACCTCTCTAATTCACTTTTCCCGAAAATATCTTTCACATTTACCCTTAGCCATCAAAACAACTTTCTCATCCAACATTCTAGCTCCATAAAATACTTAGGACTCGCTCTTCAAACCAACATGAAGGCGTGAACCCTTTTTAAAAATACATACACAAAATAATCACAAACTTTATTTCAAATGAAAAGGCTATTTCATACAAATAAGGTCTTAGTTTCCACCACTCGCTTTTATCTACAAGTCCCTCATTTTATCTGTACTCGAATAAGGTATCTTATCATGTCGCACGTCTCTTGTACACGCCTCCACCCTTACATAAAATCTATCACTAATGTCTTCTCACCATATCAAAAGCTTTTCGCACAACGCTGACTGCAAACCTAGAAATCTCGTTGAAGTGCACACCTCTTTTAATTCAACTGAAGAAAACTCTGTTAAAATGTTATATCATCACGTACAGATGGCGTATACTCCTCTCCTCTGCCTTCAAACACCTACGGCACAATGCTAGCTCAAACCCATACTAGCGACTTCTTTCCCAATCACTCCCTCGCTTACACACCTTATACGCACCAACATCAGGGAGTATTAATATCAGTGCAAATAAAATCCTAGCAGTATCACTTGTAAAAAAAATAAGAAGACGATCCAACACCATCACCCTGGGGATCTTCCCATAAGCAGTCAAGACATCGAAGAAGTGGTCCTACGCTTTCGTCTTGTACAAAGGCTCATCAGTCTTTCCATCTTTCTCCACGGGTGCACGCCTCAACTGTCTAACCAACATCTATGAAACCGAGTTCCAAGCCCTAATCGCTTCTAGCAATTATATTCTTGACCATCTCAACAACTTCACTACATTCAAAGACATCCACTTTTACACTGACTCTCAAAATCTCAAAACTTAATAAAAGCACTCCCTTTCTTACTTCCACATTACTATTCATACTCCAACATTTATCTAACCACTTCACAGTCTCAATCTTCTAGTATCCCTAACACTCAGATATTCCTAAAAACATACACGTTGATTACCTCGCCAAACATTTTCGACCTCAATACATCCCGATGTCTTCTTTTGTGAGCTTACGCTACACACTAAAAACCAATTTCAGCTATCCCTCACACTTTCCACCAACCTTCTGGTGTCTCGATATCATCTACCTATCCTAGTCGAAACACAAAATTTTACCCTCTTAATCTTTAATAAGATGTCTTTTTAACCACTGCCCCTCCAAAACTATCTTTTTCGTATCAAACACCTCAAGAAGAAAAACAATCGAATCTTATTGGTATTCTCACCACCTATGCAGTACTTAGCAGCCTTTAGACTTTTCGACAACTCTTCTTTATTTCAGATCAAAATCAAAACACCATCAGCTCAGAAGACCTCTCCTCAACCTCATCAAGCATTTCACAAGAATATCAATTAAATCTGGAAAGTGCTTTCACATCTCTTCCTACCTACCAACTCCAATAGTAATTCAAAATTTTATTTTAAACTTCTTACGATGATTTTCAATATTTTTCGTAAATGCATAGAAAATAATCGTATTAAATTTTTTATTTTGTGATAAAGTATCTTTTTCCACAGTTTTTCAATTTTTTAATTTCCATTGTAGATTTGATCGTATAGAATTTATTTTCAATATACTAAATATAGGATACCTTTTTAGAATAATTTAAAAATATATTTACAAAATTCATTCCTTTTCACACGCTAATTTGGGGATTAGCTTCTAAAAAGGTGTGAAAGTGTCAATCGAATAAGTGATGCATGCCTGAAAATTAGTTTTTCCAAAAAGTCCATAGTAGAAAAAATATTTTTCCTTGAATATCAGATCGCATAATCATCTTGAAAATGAGATTAATTTTGACATGAGATGCCATATTTTTTTAAGTCATTTAAATTGTAAATTTATTAGTGGTACTCCTCTACAGTGGCGGATCCAGAAATCGGCCATAGGGGGGCCTAATTTGTAATATTAATTTTGTTGGTTTTTTAAATTATAGAAGTTGTCATCATTGTCTCCGTCAACATTTCTTAACAAAAACCAATTTTGCAAAATCAAATAGACGAAATTTCAATACCATAGAAATCTTAATGAATGAATGTTCGGGAAAAATTTAAACAAGAATTTTTGAGGTCTCACTCCACGGGGAGGCCGAGGCGCCCCTTGGATCCGCCAGTGGTTACCAGTGCTCCTTTGTGTCAAGGTCACCCTTACAGATTTGGCTTAAATACGGGTTTTTTTTCAAAGTTACAACAAACTACAACACAAAATATATATTTTGAATATGTATACATGCTCTGATATTCAAAGTACAATTACGTAGGTAGGGCATATAAAAATGAAAAATATGATCTGTCTAAGCTCTCAAAATTTTTATTTGGCCTAGCGGTGTCGTAAAGGAGGATATAAGGCCATTGGATTATTTTATGGAAAAGACATAGTGTATTTACATTTCATCGATCGATTTAAAGTCTAAATATTAAAGGGAATCTTTATACGAAGATCTTAATCAAAAGATTGATTCATTAGTAAATACAATTTTTATTATGAGTGATGATCTATCTTTAGATTAATGATTACGTAATCTGTGGATTTAAAGGCGATAAAGCAGCCTAATCCCTTTTAGAAAGAATGCAGTGATAAAATTTCTTCAAAGCCGAAAGCATTGTTCTCTTTCTTGAAATCCTTTTTTACGCATCGCCTTCAAAATTTTGCGCGACAAGCAGACTAACGACAAAAAGTGATCATGCGAATTAATGAAATTTATTTTTCTACCTATGCCTATATCTACCTATTACCAGTTTGTATCTCTTGGGGCATATCACTAAACTTGTTGGCCCTCTACATCCTCAAAGACTGTAAAATGAATGAGAACAAATGCGCGATTGTAATCGTCCTGTTGAACATGGGTGAGAGCATCATGGAATGCATTCACCCATTCGCATTCTACTTGATCGTCTTTTTCAAATCCATTTCTCCCCTGACTCCCATGATTGACGTCACAATCGTTGCGCAAAGGATTCGATGCATTCTAGAAGTTTCATTTTCCTTTTACTTATTCTTTTTCGTTCTGGATCGCTTCTGCAGTATCTGCTACCCGTTCAAGATAAAGGGATGGAGGAATTCCTTTCTTTACAACTTCTCCTTCTTCATCGTGTTCATACTTGTTGCAATTTCGACACGACATTAAAGAGCATGTGGTTAAAGTAGTAGAAGATATGAAAAACTTTGGAATCATGACATTGTATGAAGACCTTAATAAAAAGAAAAGACGCATTGTTTTGGAGTCTTTTCTTCGAATTTTTTCCTCGTTTTTCTGCTGGATCTGCAGTATATTCCTGCTTCGACGCATAAAAAAGTTTTACGCGGAAAAAAAAATAGAACCCAGTTGTTTAGCTTTGAGAAGACTCCATAAAAGCAAGATGAATAAAGGCAGGAACAGTGCAATCAATACCTTTGGTATGGCCTTCTTTTATTTTACCACTTTCTTCCTTTACAGCGCTGTTTTATTTGCAACTCATTTGAACGCGAATGAAAGTTTGGAATATTATTTCTTTTTCAAACTTCTAAAGTTATTCTCTTTGAGCATATTTTTCTTATTTTACTTAACTGTAGATAAAAATATCATGCTAAAGTTATGTGCAAGCAAGATAAATATCTTCACTAAAAGTAAACCTATTGCTAACTAATGCAAGATTTCTTTACAAAAAATTCCTCTCCAAAGTAAAAATTAAATTTCTTCATAATTCCAATAAAATCTTTTATTCATGGAAAGTTTGGTCGAAAAATAAGTTTGCTTAAGCAATTTAAGGAATGGGGTATGTCCCATTCCAATTTGTAAAAATTAAATATCGCCTGTTCTCTGATCCTCTAAATGTAATTATAAACAAAAGCAAAGTTACAATGATATGATTCGCAACGACATATTTTCAAAATGGAAGATAACATATGTTTTAATTTTTCTAAAAATTTAAATACTAAGATGAAAATAGTTGATTAAGGCGACTCCATTTCCCCGCCTGAGTCTCTAAATTCCATTTAGAGAAAATTTCATGTTTTAGCAATCTTTAAGAATTTCTTAAAAGAGTTCCTAACAATGGAATATACCAAAATATACATATTGGAGAGTTGGGTATAATTAAAATCTCAAGATAAAAATTAAAAAAAAGTCAAAATGTTTGAAAATAGTTAAGATGAGATTTTTGAAAGAAAAAGTTAAAATGAGCTTCCAAGTGAAGAGAAGGTAAAGAATATTATTTGCAAAAGAATTGAAAAATATTTATATTTTGTTCATTTCCACTGCAGGGTTAAAGAAAGATAAAATTTTTACTTAAATCCAAAGTTGATTTGAGCCAATTCAATTTCCTAATGCCAAGTAAGCTGGAAAAAAGTAACCTTAATTGGTGTTTTGAATCTATTATAAAACAGAATCAGAAGGAGGATAGAGACTATCATGATTGATGAGTGTAGGATAAAAATAAAACAGAGCTATCATAATCGATCAATCTTAACGCAGCAAATATGCGACTACCAAAAATTCTCGTATACTTCTTCGTTTATTTACCGTAGTATATTTTAGTTAACTCTCGACTACGGACTGCGTGCACTTTTTTGCGCGACACATTTTAATCCTATTTTACAAAAAAAAAATTCATTGAAGAAGACTACATAAATTAAACGTAAATTTTTAAAAGCAATAACATTCAATCCAAAAAAAATTATTTCAAAAATTTTGTGAATTTTTAAGCTTATGATAAATGTTTTGAAATTAGAATTTTAAAAAATAGTGTTTATATAAATATAGAACAAGCAATTTTAGAGAATTCCAATTTCCTTGGGAAATACAAAATATGAGTTGAATATTTTTGTATACTTGATTCGCGCAAAATCGCTACAAACGTATGAAGCCATCATGATGCATCTAATTTTGTAAAACGGTAAAAAAATGTCTTATTTTCAAGCCTCACTTTTTTCCATACAGTAAAATCGTATCGGAATAAAAAAATTCAATATTCAAAAAATGTATTGAAATTTTGAAAAAAAATGTTGCTCCCTTAAATCAGCTCATGGTCCGTATCACAAAATATTCATGATCAGAGTTAGAGTTATCAAGAGTTTAGCGAAATTAAAGAAAATCTAAACAAATTGATATAAAATTCGACAAATGTTGGAAAGGTTTATTAATAAAAATTCAGGTTTCGCAACGTGAAAAAGTGTGCTCTCTAAATGACGCCATTTTTATCTCTAATCTTTTGTTGCTTAAAACTTTTTTACAGCAAACAAAAAATTCTGTAAACACTCACTTGAGTGGCAGGCAAAGATTTTATTTACATATTACGAAATATTTTAGATTTTTTATGGATTATATCACGCGTGTGTTTTAAAAAAGTGATGGTACTGAAACTTAGGAAATAAATCATAAAATTTTGTTCTAGACTAGAATATGCCATTATTCAAGCAACGCACTTCGACTTGATAAATTTATTTAGAACTCAAGCTTTGAAATAACATGACAAGATAAGAATGGAAGCGAACCTCGATATTTAGAGTACAAAATTTCATCCATTTTTTATTATAAAAAAGCTATCGTTAAGTAACCAAATTTCGAAAAATAGCGTACCGTATACCACCACTGTCGATAGATCATAATTATAAGTCACAGTTTGATTAGTATTTTTTGAGTTTAGCTTTTAGCTATTTTTAATTAATTTCATGCAGTAATTTTTACATCATTAGTGTAAGATGACAAAAATAGCATTCTACGATTTCTGTATATTGATTATTATTATTATATAATTGTGTCAATTTATTATTCCAAGAAATATTTCTGGTGCCATTATTTTAATGAAAAAGCCTAGATTCATGTATGTATATATTAATACTTGATGAGAAAGGATGCTACTACCTACATCTTTACCCAAACGGCATAATGTGTACAAATTTGGAAAATTAAGTCTATTTTTTATAAATAATGTGTGTAAGATTGAATTTATGAATGGGATTTGCCAAAATGCTTATTGATTAAAAAAGAAATAATTAACAATTTAAATAGATATATATTATAAGAATTTATATAGCATACTTTCTTTTTTAGTGGTAAATTTGAATTATACAACTATTCATCCTAATTGAAGCAAGTCTTTTCATATGAAAGAGCTTATTCTAATGACAATACCGCCAATAAAAAGATTGAAAAGCCTTTTAGTTAAGAAATCAGGGGTTGTATTAAACTAAGAATTTGGGCATCTACAATGCAACAATTGAAAATACAAAATAAAAATATGTATTTTTTTTAAGAAGTTTGATCAAGCTTTGCGTTTTTTATTGCAATTAGATTTAGAAAATTTTAAGATGGAAATTTTATCTTCAGTAGACATATTCAACTTTTTCACGGACTTTGCCTTCAATAACTCATTCAGGCACTTTTGCAAGTATTTAATAGATGACTTCATTCCATCCTGCTCTTCAGACATCACTCTTAAATGAAATACACAATTAGACAATTTAAATTAATTTTTAGTAAGGAGAAAAATACGTGTTGCTCTCACATTGTGATTCCACATCACTAGAATCCGTTTCTTCGCTCAAACACTTTTTAATTTTTTTCTCGGTGTTCGTTTTGACAAGTTTTCTTTCATATCGGTGAGATATATCCCTGAGTTCACACGCACACTTCACAATTTCTTTGAAGCGATCATACTGTTCTCCCTTCTGCATATTTTGAAATGCAATATTTTCTACGAAAAACTAAGTCGTTAAATATTAGAAATCTTGGCAGAGTAAATATGGCAAGAACCTTTGTGCAAATTCTTAATAATATTATTCCAAAGCAAGTCTTCTTTTGGTTCCACTAAGATGAAAGAGCTTCCGCATTTGCCTATACGAGCAGTTCTTCCACTCCGGTGTACATAACTTTCACTGGTGCGCGGAACGTGATAATGTATAACATGGGATACACCGGAAATATCAAGTCCTCGCGACGCAACATCAGTTGCAACCAAAACTGATTTATCATTATCAGTAAACCTGAAATGAAACATTTGAACAGTATTATCGTTCGAGAAAAATAAATGATAATGATGAGACTGGTGTTAGAAACTACCCGGTCCTATTTGCATATACTTTCATAGGGCCTATATCCCACAAAACTTAAACTATGTCTCTATCATTGAGAAGCGTGAGAAAATTTGGCTAGGTAGTTGGTTTTGATACAATAAGGTCTTGGGTTCGATCCCCCGGGTACCTTTACCATTATAATACATCAGTAATGGCGCTAAGAAAATTTGGTTTTGGAATACACGGTATCAAATTCAGATTGAATATTAAAGTCTGAAATTGTAGAAAAAGATAAAGCTCTCTAAAATAAATTTTAAACTGTTCACTTGAGGGTTCTAATTTATTGATAAACCGATTGCTCAATAATGCAGATTTTGTTGTTTAAGAAATGGCGCGTTTATTTCAAACTTTTTAATGAGGATTAAGTTTGTGAAAAATTGTATTAACAAACGCTAAACTAATGCCATTCTCTTTAGATTGGTTAGGATGATTTGTGATATATCATTATTATTATTATAATAGAAAAAGAAGGACAAAAGTAAATGGAAAGTGATGTGCAATATTAAAAAAATAAGTTTCACATTTTTTAAAAGAAGGAACTTAGTATGATGCAAAAAAGGAAGTCAAACCTTTCAAGGAATTTGATTCTTTGCTTTTGCTGCATGTGAGAGTGCAGAGCCAATGAGCTACAATTGACGAGACGGAGAAAAGAGCAGATTTTTTTGACATGATCAATGCTATTTGCAAAGATGAGAGCTCTTCCAGATTGCATGCTTGATATGAAGTCGAAGAGGAAAATGTCTTTGTCCAATGAGTCAAAACAGATTATTTTCTTTTCTATTAAATTGCTGCACGTTATCTACAGAAAGATATACAGGTTAAGTTCAAAAATGAGGAATACGCAATGCGTTTACTTTAGTAAATGGTGAAGAAAACTAAAAAGAATGAGACAGCAAAGCTCATTCCAAAGCATCAATAAGAATGCGCATTTAGACGCTAGACGGTTTACCTTAAACATTCCACCATTTTTGGAAACAAAAGTGTTCAATCACTTTCAAATAAAATGTTTCTTAACTGATTAAGCTGATATTGGGATATAACAGTTTGCCTCCTCTCTACTTCATTAACCCATTAAGTCCCAATGCTCCCATTTGGGAACATAAGTAATTTCATCTTCGTCTGCTTTTTTCAATGACTTTGAATATAAATCGTCTGCGTTTTTTTTTAAATATCGTCAGATTTCTATGGTACTTAATGGGTTAATTAATTATAAACGAGGCAGCAGATCCGTCGCTTCCTTTGGGTACGTCAGAAGTTGCTTCCCATCGGTCCATGGGCTGAGCTTCACCAACACGAAAGTGGTGTACTTATGGACCCTAGCTAAAGAAAAAAGAGCACGACCGATTAGCGAGCTGCTAGAATGGTGGAAAGCCAGATTTGCTAAGGCTCATATTGAGTCCTGCCAATCAAAGCTTTCCCTAGGTGTCGAGAATCTACTCGTGACCGAGTAGTGAATGGAAAATACATAGATGTGTGCAACTCATGGTTGCCCGGGTACAATAGCTGTGGTGGTTTCCTTGGACGCAGTGGGTGGATAAACAGAAGACCAACTTGGACCTCACCTCCCTGGTATAACAATCGGTTAAGAGAAACATTAACCCATAGACCAAGATATATTTCACTGGGCTTCAGGTTTCTCGAGGAATCGCTGAGTCACAACGTCGTCGTTCGGGAAGGGTGAAACACGATCTTTTCAAATTGAGACATGTTCTCACCCTCTGAAACCATCGGTGCAGTTTTTGGTCGATGCTTCACTCATAGGCCTAGGACTATGGTGGCAAGGCAAGGCGGTCGTAATAGGTATCCGAAATGTGAAGTGGAATATAGCGGACCTGGTACTACTAGCAGTTATGGTGGCCTTTACCATTCTTCTGGGTTTTAGGATCAGATCAGACTGCGAAATGGCCATCGCTGTCATTCGGAACTTTGGAGGAAAATCGGTAATCAGTTACATTTTAGTAAGTTTCCTGGCCGAGTAGAGGAAACAAGACCTGGACACTCTCAGAGAGGAGATTGCCTACGTCCCTTCTCTAGAAAACCTGGCAGATGGCCCATCTAAAGAAAACCCCGAGGGAATAGAGGTAACATTAGAAGGAATGAGTTTGGTGTCCAAAATCCTAGACTGCCTCAGCGCCTTAAAGAAAATCCTTGATTTCAGTAGGAGGAAATTTGGCCGAATCCTGTTCTATGGTCATTACCTACAAGATAGGCGGTGTTTCAGGCACATCAAAGGACGAGGCGCCTGACAGACGGTGCTGCGCCCTTGTTAAGATAATTTATTAAGCAACTATGCATTGCGTCAATGTCAGGCATTTAAATAGTGTTAACATAAATAAATATTGGCTCAGGGATGCCTTTTAATTAAAAGGTGCAATGAGCTTACAGCATACATTTACAATCATATAACATTAGCGCACCATTTATGGGCACTAACAGGCCAGTTAAGAGGACCAATAAGGTGGCGTCCCGCCTTCCGCCTATGGACCATGCTATATAAGCAAGCAGGGCTTCGGAGCAGCCTCAAAATTGTATGGCTCCGGTGCAAATATTTTTATTTTATGGCTCCCGCTCCGACTCCGACATTTTATATATAAATTCGTCATTATATATATACAGTTAACTTGCTCAATCGGGAACTAACCCGATGAGGGGGGAGGCGTTTTGGTTTTCAGGTGTTTTGACTTTACGCAGTTTCTATATGAGTATAAAGGGGTTGTGATGGGTATGCATCCGTCTTTTCCTCCTCCAACTACAGAGAATGGTAGGATAACATACGATCATTCCCCTTTATCGCTTAGGTATGTTTTAGTCCCCGTTTATGCAGATTTATAGATATTAGAAGCGTGTATATTTTGCCTTAGAGATAGCTATAATTAACAGTATTAGTTTGATAAATTTGATTTATGATGCTTATCAATATTTAGAGAGATGTAAAAATGAAAAAGCTGTTCCATCATTTATTTATGGTTTGTTCTCTGTAATTAGAATATGAACATTGAACATGAACTAAAACCGATTATTTAAATTTCAAGGTTATGTATGTAACAAGTGTGCTTTTCATAAATCACGAATTATACGCTTGGAGCCAGACATAGAGAGCCGCTTTTTTTTTGTCATTTGTAACGTCGGCTCTGACTACTAGTAAAAAAATTTTGCGGCTCCGGCACCGAAGCCCTGTAAGCAAGACAGCATCGCGGATTCGACATTCTCTCTTGCAATTCACATTAACCAAATCAACATGTCCAACGCCAATGCGCCAGACCCCAACTTCGAAGAAGCTGGACACTCCCTCATGGAGCAAGTCCAAAGCATCGCTAAACGTTTAAGAGACCTGGAGTCAAAAAAAAACAAAAAAAAACAATCTAATAAATTATGTTTAAGAAAATAGATCGATCGTTTTAAGTTTTAAAATAAATCAGAGTTGGAGACTTATAATATTCGAAACAGAGAAGTTGAAGTTGCATAATTATAAATTTTTAAGTAGAGTCGAATAAATATAAATAGGTGGAGGCGTCAGTGTTAAAAAAAAATGATAAATAATTGGAGTTGCAGTCATAAAATTCCACAACCCTGCACGAATGTGTGCCATGGTCCAAAGCACTAAAAAGGCTAATAAAAAATAAAAACCTCTTTAGACGACAAATCCACAATTTCTGCACTTTTAATGTGCACACTAAAAGTCTTGGCTAAATCGAGGAGCTTTTCTCTAGTATTTTTTTTGCGCTTTTTTCCAAGTCTTTTAGGCAGAGAATGCGTGAGAGAAAGAGTGGCCGAAAAGACAAATGTTTGCATGGAATGGAATTCTTTGTCAGGATTGATAAAATCTAAGATCTCTTTCAGTTCCGCAAAGTGTCCAAATTCAATCTAAAAATGATGCTATAAAAATTGAATTGATTGCATCCCCCCTTTCCATTTACCATTCTGTCGGCCTCATCAATAACAAGAAATTGGAGAGAATTTGGAAGGTTATTTATGCATTCTACAGACTTTTCTTCAATGAACTGCCAGAGTCTGCCAGGAGTAGCAATGAGGATATTGTGGCTTCCTGATCTCAACAAAAGTCTTTCTTGCTTTTGACTGGACATGCCGCCCACAACAGGAACAACCTGGATAAAGAGCGTTCTAATTTAAATGATGTGAGAATGAGAAGGAAGAATTTTAATTATACTCTCAGAGGCATTTGAAGTATGATATTCTTTATGTGCTTGCAAACTTGCAAAACTAACTCTCGTGTTGGAGCTATTATCAAAGCTTTTACACTGCTCAAATTCGAATTTTTCTAAACAAAAAATATCAAATTTGAAATAATTTTTTTAAAGGAACAAATAATGGAGGGAGTTTTGTGCTAGTAAAGACACAAATATGTTAATAACGGTGGCCAAAAAACCCAGAATTGAAAATTCGGTCTCAGAAAACAAGGTCATAAGCCCAGTTAATTAGTTATAAAAGTTTCCGAGCTATAAAGTCAACTAAGAAAGGGGGTTAACAATTTTTCATTCAGTTCCCATTTTCCTATTTTTGTATACTTAATCTAAATATTATGTCTCAATGAACCAGTAAGCATTTTTATACATTTTATTTGCTCTTCTGAAGTTCTTATAAAAAACATGATCATTTTCCTGCATTTTCGGACTTTAAAATTAAAAGGTTTCCCAATTTCAAAAATTTTCCGAGAGCGAGTTTTCCTAGCACCGTTAATAACGCCTTCTCTTAGACTCCATGAAATACATGAAGAATTAAAAAAAGTAGATTTTATATCATTTTTCAAAAATTTTCTTTTTGCCTATTTTGTGATACAAATTTGCCTAAATAATATCAGAGGTCTGGCAAGACCTCCTGGGAGACAATGTGCCCGACCTTTTTGTTATTTTAAATATTAAAATCGTAAAATGCTATTAGCCGTTACTTTTAGAATAGAAAGATAAACGTAGTTTCTCAAATCATGTTTTATCCAATATTAATAAATTTAAATATTTAATATTTAGTATATATTTGCACAAATATTAAAATTTCCATTTGATTACCTTGAATTTGGAGATGTAATTGTACATGTTATTATTTATGATTTTCCAAAAGAAATGATTTCATAATAAACTGTTTAGGTGCAGTGACGAACAAGCTAAAGAAGAAGAATAATAAAATACATAGCTCATAAAACTTTACGTTGAAAGTATGAATAAATTCATAAAAATGAATCCTACAATCAAAATATTGAAATTAATTTCATTAATATAAAAACGAAGAACTCATACAATATATCTGCTTGTCTGAAGGAGCCTTGAGGAGGCTAAATATCACATCCTGATTAAATATTTGTGTATTCATCAATTAAGTTTTTTTACTTAAACTTGTTTACCATATTTTTTTCTAAAACTAAGCACGGAGTAGGTTTTATAAAAATGACTTGCACCAATATTTCGGCCACACAAAGAGTTCTACTACAGTAACTATAAATTTTACTGTTGATTTCGTATTTGTACATAAAACATCACCTTGCTACACTTCAATGCACAGCTTGCATAAAAAGAATATGTTTAACTCATCAGTGCAAAAAGACAGCTAATTTTTCGAAACATATGAAAGGCCTAAGAGAAAACCCGGCTGTGAAACTATCTCTGTACGAACTTAATCTTAGTTCACCATTGAGTTTGGTTCATTCCGATTCTAATAATAAATATACAAATATTCTAAATTACGCTTTAGCAATTAAAAGCGTTTAATCTATCAATTGAACGGTAAATAATATAATTATTGCAAAAATTTATACGAATGTTCAATCTAAGTTAAGTTAATAATTGTTTGTGACGTTTGCAACCATCCTTACGAATATCGATCCCACTAGAAGCCTAAGAACGATTCTTGTAGTGTATGACTATGCCTGGACAAATATTATTTTACAAGAATACGTTTCAAATATATTAATTAATACAGCAGAGTGAACATACAACCTTAACACGAACGCTCCCAAAATGAAATAGAATATGGGATATTCAATTCTTCAGAGGAAGAAAACGAGCATAAAAAACCAGCACACTGTTCAAACTTTAAAAAGAAATCGTATTAAATGTTTACCTTTTTCGATTCTTACGCCGAGAGATCGAGATGCTATAAAATTTATAATTTAAGAGCTGTATGACTTGAAATTTTTGAACGAAATGGAATTATGTATAAAAAATGGAGAATTGGATTAGGGTAGAAACTCTAAACAGGTATATAGGTATATCTATACAGGTATATATAATTAGGTATATAAACTCTAAACTTTTGCTCTGAAATATTGAAATGGAGAATATTTACTTTTCCAGTTTCTTCCTTTTGAATTTCGAGGAGAATCTTCGAAATGATAGGTAAACTATACGCCAATGTTTTTCCACTTCCCTGAATGAAAATATATTTGAGTAATTATAATGAGCAGAAAACTGAGAATATATTTTAGAAAAATAAAAATTTTGATTAATTTGAAATTAAACCAAAACAAACATAGAAAATTTTGACTCTCTGCACTCTACAATAATTTCAAAAAAGAATAAAAAATTAGTTGTTAATATAACTGAAGAAAACAAAATGCATGAAAATCAAAAGGCTACTCCTTATACTCAAAAATACATTAATTGATTGAAAATAGAATATATATTTAAGACAAAAATTTATTAAATTTAAAAATTGAAGACCGTACATTTATGGCTATTAAATAATTCAGCCAATTAATAATACATGACATGTAGTGGAATCTTGTTTTTTCACTGCCCTGAAACAAAAGATACTCGAGTTATATTAATAAGCAGAAAACAGAAAGTTTAATTTGGAAAAGTAAAAATTATAATTAATTTGCAATTAATTATAATCAAACATTTTTAAATGTGGGTAAACAATGAAAGTTTTTGGGAAGGGAGAATTTTTTTTAAAATTATCTTTAAAATATGGAAAATTTGTTTTTAAATCAAAAATATGAATTTGTCCGTATAATTCCCCGGGGTAAGAGATTTTGAAAAATGTCCGCTTAGTACATCTAAAATGTCAAAAAAAATGGAATAAAAACTCTAGTAAAAGTTACATGTTTTACTCAGGCAAAAACCTTCCAAAAATCGAAATCCCGGGATAGAACATTCCATGGGATCTGATAATATCTTACATATGGTCCATGTAAAGTTTCATGTAAATTTGTACTATGTGGCCCAATCCAAAAAATCTTATGTCCCTTTCGCACAAAGCAATGTCCCCTTTGTGTACCCAAATGTCCTTTTGTACACTTTTCTTACTTTGGGCAGTCTCTTTGGTGCACGAACAAGGCTTCGGAGCCGGAGCCGCACAATTTTTTCTACTAAGAGTCGGAGCCAGAGTCACAAATAACAAAATGCGGTTCCCCATATCTGGCTCCAAGCCATTTAATGATGATGTATCTAAAGTCTCACAGTTTGGCTCTGAAAATTTTAAAATCCGATATACGGGCTAGTATGAAAGAAGATACTGTTGAAGCAAATCTTAAGCTATTTTTAAGATCAAACTTATATAAATAAATTTTAAAAACATTTTGTCCATCAAAAAAATTTACATAAATACATGAATTAAAAAAATTTATAATTTAAAACTATGACAAAACTGATATTAATTACTTATATATTACGATTGTATTTAGTATTTACATCAGGGTGGTGAAAGAGAGCGGTGCTGGAGCCGGAGCCAAACAATTTTGAGGCGACTCCGAAGCCCTGTGCACGAGGCCATAAACTTCAGAAGGTATGACCTTGAGAATAAAAAGCGTTTTTTAACTTTACCGTTTCAGCAGCTCCAAAAATATCTTTGCTAGATTTTGTAGCTAACGGAATGCAATGTGATTGGATTGGAGTGGGATTGTTGAAGCCAAGAGAAGCGAGTGAAAGTAGTATTTCCTTTTGCAGGCCAAACTTCCCCCAATTTTTAGTCACAATTTTTGGAACATACTTCAAAGTAGCTTGAGAAATAGCATGAATACAAAGAGTGATCATTTTTGCGAATAATGGCAATGGGTAGTATGTATGTATGTGTTGACGTTGAGAAGTATAACACGATTGCATGTTCTCATAAAGAAAAATAGGAACTTACATGATGAGACTAAATCTGAACCAGTTTTCACGTTATAACTTACCAGTACATTTTTATTTAGCATGTTAATCGAGACAATGCCAATATTTAACTCTACTCTTTTAGGACGAGAATTTTTTTATATTTAAACAAGGCGAGTTTACTTTCTTAGGGTAGTGGTGTCACACAAGCCCTCAAAGAATGGTGTTAGTTAAACGGTTCAAGATACTGGTGCAATGGATCCCCGGTATAACTTCATGTCCTCCGCATTATTAATGGGCTTCTATTATTATTCAAAATGTCACCGCGTGTGCCCGTTCGTTTTTCGTTTATAGATCCTTTATTGTGTAACAGTAGTGGCGTGTCGCATTGTACCTTTTTAAATAAACACTCTAATGCATAACCCGTATTTATTGTCACGCTTTTAGCATTTCTATTTAAAAATAATTCTTACTCGAGTTTCAACTCAATACACATCGCTCCTATAAGTGCATACAGTTCGATATGGCTACACCGTCCACCAAAACGCAAGATGGTATAAGTTAACGAGAAGCTCCGTATCATTGATCGTCTCAGCTTTGGTGAAAAAGCAGAAAATCTTTCACGAGAATACGGTATTCTTAAGAGTAACATGTTTAATTAATGGTTTGGAAGTACAGAAGAAAATGCGACAGTCTAATGACAGCGATCTCGAACAGACAGTCCATCTGTGGTTCGGGTGGCAGCGAGCAGCAAACATTCCAATGTTTGTGAAAAAAGCTATCTATTTTATTCCCTTAAATTTATTTATATATGACAGGAAGCATTATCCAGAAAAACTTTTTTAAAAGTAATATCAAATTTGTCTCAAAAAGACAACATTAATTTGCCTTCAAAAGCTCGAGAAAATGTTTACTCGATTTCAGTCAAGCGCAAAGGACAGAAGTCTCCATAAAGTTTAAAAGCACCTAACTTGGGAATTTCGATTGAATTATTAATTAAAATAATACATGTAAAGTCATATATCAGATATAAGAATACATTTTAAAAAATCAATCAAAACAAACTTTTGACATGTTTGATTGAATATGTATAAAGTTTGTTTTGATAAGAAAAAAACTTTCCAAAAGATTTTAAACCGAATTATAATATTTTAGTGATATTTGAAATAGTTAAATTGCGTTATATCGAATGATTTAAATAACACACAAATACTCAAATTTTTGATTGAAAAGGTGTCGTTTTTAAATTTTACAAGTCATCATAATTTCTTTCAGCGTCTACGATTTGATATAAAACAGAAATTATAAATATTTTTCTTATTTTCGAAAAAATAAATTCTATCCCTATCGTTTAACCAATAGCACAAAAATCATTAAAATAGACCGTGCATCCCCGTAATGAATATTTTTGTGAATTTTTTCATAAAATCACTTTTTGAAGTATTTCCGCCTACAATTTGATGTAGGTAAATTAGGTTGTGAAAAATAAAAACACCTTGTTAGTATGCATTAATGTAAAAATATACAATTAAATTCTTGAAAAGCTTTTCATATATTAATACATTATGTAGCAAAAATAAAATTCCATTAGCTAAAAAAACATTAATCATTAGCATCAACGTAGTGCACCATGGTACCTCCCGTTGGGATGAATCAAATGCTAAAAATTATAGAAATTATTAATACGTATGAAAAAAATTACTTATCAATGAAGTGTCCTTCTTTTCAGTAGAAGGAAGCTTAATATTCCTTTTCCTCCTTTTTTTCTCCTTTAAGCAATTAAGTTTTTTAAGTTTTTTTGCTTTTTCGCTCTAAATAATAAAATTAAAGATGATAAAAAAGTAGGATATGTTTTAGTCATAATCAATTAAATTTTATAAATATTTTTGATAACAAAAATGCAAACAAAAAATACACCTTTTTATAACCGATTCCAATTTCTTCATCAGGTTGCTAAAAGTGGAGGGTCTTTCCAGACCCCAAGTTGAGTAGGTATTTAATATAATTTTTTGACTAAATCATAAAAATTCTATAATTATTATAAAGTATAATTTCTATAAATTGAAAAATTTTATTTTATTAAATTATATTATAAATAATCAAATTAACTCAAAATGAGGTTTATTTCTTCGGAAAAGAAGAAATAACAGTCGTGTTTACAATTCCAAAAATTTTGCAAGAAACTCATATGAGGTATAAAGATTGCTAAGCAAATTGCTTAATTGTTGACCTATTTTGATGCCTTGACCTTTAGTAACTCTGTTGCTTATATAAAAAAGGTGTCTCAAAATTTTAAAATCAAAAGATATTTTAAATAAATATTAAAAAAACAAATAAAAAGCTAAATTAAATCTATACTTTGAAAACATATCTAATTATTTTTTTAATAAATATTTACTCAAAAAAACAAGGTACCTAGTCGCCACTTAAAAAAGAATATATTCTCGCTTTGAAGGGGAAGAATTTTTGAAAATTAGAGATGTAAGTAAGGGTGATGTATTTCGCCGTAAAACCAACTTCCTCTCATAATTTAAATTTTGCACGTTGGAGTTTCAAAGCAAATTAGAATAAATTTCTAAAAAAATACTAAGATGTGGATTTGGCGTATATCAAGGAAGTATATAGAAATTATTCTTTAAAAAAAGTGTGCAATATCTGATGAATATCCGAAGTAAATGAAAAGTAAAACTGGACAACAGGATAGTAAATTTGTAGCCAGATATTTGGCATCTCTAATTGGTTGACGAATTATGATAATTCAGCATGGCAAGTTTTTTTACTATACCAGAGGGAGATGGCCAACAATTTTGAACCATCGGTCCCATTGAAATCTAGCTAAGGTATAGCGGGGAAAGATAAAATTTGGGTCTGTGAAAATTTAAAAAGCATAGTTATAAATAACTTTACGAAAAATACTTTTGAATAAAATAATTTCAGGATAGCCCAAAAAATCCATGGCCCACTAGTACAATGTAGCATTGGCGAATCTAGAGGGGCAGCTGAGACTAGCCCCCCCCCCCCCCTATGAAGAATGGCTTCAGAAATTCCCTTTACTGAGTTAGCTCTTTCCTAAAGCATCAAGACTTGTATGGTAGTATTTTACTAGTATTTTTTAAAGTTGCCCCCTCATAGTCAATTTCTGAATTCGCCACTACAATGTAGATAGATTTTCCACCTGCGTCTAATATCGCACATTTTCATGAGTTTGCAAGAGCTTGTAGATTCTTTTAATTGATTGGCAAGTTACATGGATTTATGAAAATGTTTGAGAAAAATGATTTCGTATTATAATAATAATAATGTTTTGATAGAGGCCTTTAATTTTGACAAATTCGATGTTAGGATATGGTGAAGAATGGATACTAACATTGAATTTAGTATACTTGTAATATATAGAAAAAAATAGAATCTTTTTAAGTCAGAATTTATTTTTTTTATGGATTTTAAAGGAAACATTAGGACCCTTACGATTTACATTCACGAAAAAACTAACATATATATCGAATATTCTATTTAGAATTCAATTGAAATTTTCTTTACTAATTCAACATTTTGAAGAATGATAAAGAATAGTTTAATCAACTAAATACTAAATTACATTGTTACTGGGATGAAAAGAATAACACTTCACTTACTTACAATTTAACCGTTGTGTGTTGAGTAGACTTTTTTTGGTAATTTTTTCACTAAACAATATCGGTCTATTAAATATATCTCTCAATTTTAAAAGATGTTATTATATATTTTATTCAAAAATATTATATTTAACCCATTTACGACCAATGTTCCTCTTTTGGAACATAAGTAATTTCATCTTCGTCTGCTTTTTTCAATGACTTTGAATAAAAATCGTCTGCGTTTTTTTAGATATCGTCTGCTTTGCTTGGTCTTAAATGGGTTAACCCTATAGTTCCCCAGATATTTTTAAAACAATCAACTAAGCAACAATAAAACTTAGAAACATAATAAAATTCTAAATGACATTAAAACAATAACAAAAAAATACTGTAAGTTTTTTCGTGTTTCTGTTTAAAAAATCATAATTTTCAATAGTTTCGAATGAAGAAAGACAAGAAAATTTTTTTATTGTTTTTTCGTCTAAAATAAAATTTTTCCAATCGCATAAATTTTCCATACTTAGTATGAAACAAATATAATATAAAAAACAAAAATTAAAATACGAAAATTTTAATATTTATAGTTTATTTTTATTTTAAGAATTTATTTAATACTTTTTTAATTTCAAGTTATTATTTGTAAATTATAGAATATATTTCTGTGAATTAGGTTGTAGAACCTACGTTTTACGTACCCTGATTTTACGTTCCCTGGATTTTACGTCCTTGCCAAATGATCGATGACGTCATTTGGTCATTAAATGCATTATTAATACGTTTTTCTTTGTGATATTATGTATTAAAAAGTTTATAAAGGTTAATAAATTATTGTCTTTCAGTTTTATTTCACTATGAGTAATTTAAATAACGCTAATTAGATCGCAAAACAATGCATCAGAGCTTCTGTACACTGATATTTTTTATTTAAGACTTTATTATGAAAACAGCTCAACTTCAGGGATGATCATCCAACTTCACTGTAGTAGTCTTCTTTAGCTGCCATAGTCCCTCACGTCGTACACGGTGTGACCATGTGTGATCCAGGCTAGGATTTTCGTGTTGTATGTCAATTTAAAGGTCAACCTGGATTTTACGAATCCTACGTTTTACGTCCGACGTTCGGTCACGTGCCGTACGTAAAAGGTAGGTTCTAGTGTATTTGGGTAAATAATACACTTCTAAAAATTTATTACAAAATCTATAGATAAAATTGGAAAATTTTAAATCCAGTTTCTCATATGGTGTTATTTAAATGATATGAAAGTAAATTTTCGTAAAACCAAATATGTGATACGAACAAAAAGTCTGGTCTTTTATGCTATGAAACTTCTATTGAAAGTGTATAAATTGTCATTATTTTTTCGTCTGCCCTGAATCGTCTGTTTTCTAATACTATCATTTAGTACTTATCCCTTTTACATATATTTCTCATCCTGTGTTCTTTTAGTTTATTTCTTTTTTCCTGTACTTATGGTATTCTTTCAAATTTTTTTCCTCTTTTCCTATATGCACTATATCTCTTCTTGCTAAAATTTGAACATAAGAGTTCTTTTTCATGGAAGGAGGTAGTTGGAACTGTGAATGTTGCCATTAAAAATCGTCTAAACTTGTTAAATATGATTCGTGTGATAAATGGCTATGTTATACATGTCAACAATTTGACCCTTTATTGTTAAAAGTTTTTGATGGATTAAAATGGCACTGTAATAACTGTCGTGATCTTAATTGTAAAAAAGAAGATAAATCTAATTTAGCGTTTAATGACTTATTAAAAGTAGTTAACGAGCTGAAAGAAAAAGTTGATGAACAAAATAAAACTATATTTAATTTAAGGACAAGTTTTGATAATCACATTAAAGGCTCTACTAAACCAGTAAATTCATCATATGTAACAAATCAAATTAAGGATTCTCAAGAGTTGTTAACTTCACATAATCAATATCAAAAATCTCCACGGTCTAAAAAACACCCTATATATTAAATCTGAAACTTTGAAAATAGATGCCTTCCCGAAAAGACAAAGCTCTTTTGAACAATGGTGACTTCAGACAAAAAGACAAAAAAAAGTGTATAGACTACTTTTGCTGATAAAAAAGCCTTATTAAAGCTTAAAATTTATTGAAAAAAGAAGAAGCTCTAAAAACTGTAAGAACCAAGTTATTACTTCCTAAAATTTCTTTTCTCGTTGAATAAAATATTGATAATAATTTGATAATTGAAATAATTAAAAACAAGAATGAAGTCATAAAAAAATGGTTGAAGAAGGAAAGGTTTTTGATTTTGTTTTTTCCAAAAATACTAAACATGGGAAAAAAATTATTGTGCTTAAAATTGACACGGAAATATTCTCATTCCTGGATAAGAATAATTTTACATTTTTCTTAATGATGCAAATCATCAAATGTAAGCCTTTTTTCTCATATCTTCAATGTGGGAACTGTCTCCTTTTCGGACATTTAGTAAAAATAAAAACCACTAAGTTTAATATGTCTACAAGAGACGTGGCTAAAAAATAATGATGCTTGCTTTCATTTACCCTATTATCATACTATTAGTTTTCCAGGACGCTGTTCAAATCATGGTGGGCTTTTGTTTTATGTTAGGGAAAATATTAATTATCAATTTAATGAGGGGGGTATAACTTTTTACCCAAACTCGGTTTTATTTTTTCTTCCATTAAAATTATTAGATAAGAAACTATCATTATAGAATATTTTATTGCATTTTTAGGATTACTGTTATAGCTTCTAAATAGATTGTTCAAAATTTAACTAAAAAATCTAGTCTTATACAAATATAATTTGGGCTCGCGGGCTGATAGGTAGAGGCGTTGCCTACGGATCCAAAGCCTTTGGGTTCGAATACCGGCGATGCCATCGACCTATCATAAAAAGTTCATCAGTGCATATATGGAAGTTTCTACTTCCCTTGCATGAACCACCCTGTCAAAAAATATATATATTTAGAAGAAGCGATCAAAAATAAAAAAAAAATAAAAATAGAGTTTGGGTGAGTTTGGGTAACAAGTAAGACCGAATGAGGGGCAATATGCAATTGGTTCGTTTGAATATGAAAGAATTACTCTTCATTTTGCCAAATAAAATAAGCTTACTGTCCATAATATTTATAGAGTGGCGACTACAAATAAAGATCTTCTAACCAAGTTTTTTTCTTTCTTTGAAAACTTGATTTTTACTATAGATAGGAAATTTTTTTATATCTTTTGTAGTGACTTCAATTTTGATTTGTTGAAGATAGAGAATTATCTAACTCAAAAGTCACTTATTCCAACTATTACATTCCCTACGCGGTATGCAAGTAAAACCTTAATTGATAATTTTTTATAAGTAGTAAACTTACAGTTTACAAAGCTTTTAATTGCATGTCTTTTTTTCAGACCATGTTCCGATTCTTTTATCAACTAATCTTAAGGTTAATAGTATAAATAAAAAAAAGTTGTGCGAAGTATTTGATGAAGGGGTGTTCTATGAACTATCTACAAATGTTGAATGGCAAAAATTTTCTGAGTTATAGGCTAATGATGCTTCTAAACTCTTATAGCAGATAACTTTTACAATATCAGAAACAATTAAAAAGTGCACCTCATTAGTTGAATTTAAAAAAAAAATTTTAATTTAAAATCAACACTTGGATAACTCTAGAGTGAGTGAGTGAGGGAAATCTCTAAGCACTTTCCAGCGTTGGTTGATATGCTTGCTTTATTGCTATGATTTGGATGGCTTTGATTGGTTGTTTCTATGTGACGGAAATCGAATTAGTTGTTATGGTCTAAAGGAGCAAAATAAAAGGAAAGAAAGTATAGAAGTGTTGTAGTAAAGGGGTGATATATGAAATTAGGAGTTGGGTGATGGAGGGATACGATTTTGGTGTGCATTAAGAATTGGTTCTATTGTGTTTATCAGGATTGAGAGTTCTTGGAGAATTAAAGGGTGATATAGAAAGTCATAAATGGAGTTGGGGATACCATTGAAATATAAGTGGCAGAATTTGAGTAGTTTGGTTCGTATGTTTTGAAAGATCTGGCATAGAAGGATGATGTGTATTGGTGTTTCTATTTCTGTGCAACTAAAACGGCAAAGTGGGTTGTTGTGTAATTTGAATTTGTAAAAATAAGCATAGGTTGGGCAGTGAAAAGAGAGCCATATAATTTTGTTGCGTGCGAGAAAAATGCTTTTATTATTAATCGCAAAATTCATTAGATAAGGAGAAATGTTGAGGGATGACCAATTGTTAAGGATGGATGAGTGTGTTGAAGATTTGATGCATGATAGAGGGATAGAAGGAACACTGGTTAAGGTTGTGCATCAATGAGATTCTAAAGGGAGAAAAGGATAGAAAAATATTAATAAAATCAGAAATTGGATAGTATGATGATTGTTCACTAGCCAACAAATTTAATGAAAGTTTTGCCTTTGTAACAAACGATTCCTTATCAGAAGAAGCTTTTCTACACCACTTTAGGAACGCTAAAGATTCATTTGAATTTGAATAATGTTCTACTGTGAAGTTGCTGTCTATCATTGATAAAATGAAAAGTAGTAAATCTAATGATATTTATTGGATTTCAATATATCATGTAAAGTTTATAAGAGACATAATATCTACTGTTTTATGCCATGGTATAAATCTTTGTTTATATAATTCTACATTTTCTGATTATTTGAAGAAGCATAAGTTAATAGCTATTTACAAAAAAATGATAATAACTGCCTTAGAAACTATAGACCTATATCGATAGTTCCCACACTTTCTAAAATTTTTGAGAAATACATACATTATCAATTAAGGGATTATTTGAACTCGATAAATTATCTGGATGATACCAGTTTGGGTTTCATAAGTAATACTCCACGGAATATTTTCATACATGCTTGATTTAAAAGGTTGTTGACATTTTAGAGAAAAAAATGAAGCTATATTGTTTCTTTTTGATCTATCAAAGGCATTTGATAGGATCAGACATTCGACCATCTTGAATAACTTGAATGAATGCAATTTAAGTATCAATTCTTTGTTTTTTTACATTCTTACTTATCTGGTAGAAGTCAAATAGTAAAAGTAAATGATGCCATTTCTGACAAGTTATATGTGCAAAATGGAGTCCCACAGGAGTCCATTTTTGGTCCTCTACTTTTCATCATTGCAATAAACAAAAATTTTTCCACCTCAAATTTCTTTGAGTATCTTGTTTTTGCAGATGACATCTGTACTTATCTTCTATTGCCTAAAATAAAAAATGGTAATAATATCAATTCAGATTTATTGAACAGAGAGTTATTCATAATTTATGATTGGTGTTCTAGGAATAATTTAATATTAAACAAGGAAAAATAAAAATGTATGCTTATTTCATATAAAAACAGAAATTACAAATTTTTGAAATATATATATTTTGCAGACAACCATTGAAATATTTGAAAAGAAATATTCCAAGTCTTTGTCTAAAGATATCTTCAACCTTCAGTAAATTGTTGCTTATGAAAATTTCAGCAGTATGATCCGTCCTATTCATATTAAAAATAACTCTCAATGTTTTCTTTTGTATGATCTGTAAGCGTTTGTTACCATAAGGAAACCAATTTATGATGCTGTAATTTATGTATGAAAGAAACAATTGTTTATAAATCAAAATTTTTACTTTTAAAGGAAAAATATTTTTCCCGAAATATAAAATGCCAATCACTCGGTTCAGATTATGAGCCAATTGATCTGTGTGCTGCTTAAACTTAAGTTGATTATCAAAAATTAATCCAAGTATTTTCAAACTAGTTTCTTCTGCGATACCTGTTGACTTCAAAAGTTTGTGTTTCCTCTTTTTTTTTTAGAGATTACCATGTATTTTGATTTATTCTTGTTCAAGGATAAGTTATTTTCTAAACACCAAGCATACAAATTGTTCAAACTTTGGTTTAAACTACTAATTTCAATAACTTCACCTTTTTTTATTTTAGACAGAGGTAGGATGGCACAAATGTCTTCTGCAAAAAGCATAAAATCAAAAATGCTTGGAAGGTAGAAAATTTCGTTGATTGCAATACAGAAAAGTAAGGGTCCCAAAATGGAACCCTGAGCAACTCCATTTTTAAGGACCAACTTCCCAAAAAAGACATCATTAACTTTTACAATTTGTCTTCTACTAGTAAGATACGATTCGAGAAATAGCAATGAAACCCTGCTGAGACCACATTCATTCAAGTTTTTAAAATTGATGAGTGACTAACCCGATCGAAAGCTTTTGATAAATCAAAAAGGAAAATTAGTGCATCATCCTTACCCTCTAGAATTTTAACTATCTTATTAATGAGACAGGAATGAAAAGATTCAGTCGAATAATAATGACGAAACCCGAATTGATAATCATTTAGATAGTTGATCGAAGTTAAATAATACTTTAACTGGTGGTGAATGAAACCTTCAAATATTTTTGAAAGTGTTGGGATGATTGTTATGGGTCGGTAATTGTCTATACAGTTTTTGTCATCTTTCTTATACACGGGATTACTTTATTAAGCTTGAGAGTATCAGGAAAGATGCAATTTTTTATAGAAATATTTATAGCTTTACATAAAGTGTCACAAATATTGTGCTTTATCAGTTTTACATGATTGATTGATACTCCATAGATATCTTTAGTGTGATTATTCTTCATTTTATCTATAATTAATATCAGACTCTCATTTGAACAAAGTTCGAATATAAAAGATTCAGCTGTATTACCTATATAGTCGCAATTGCGCTTATTCGGTGAGTCATAATTTTGTACGTGAGCAAAATTTTTGTTAAAAATATTGGCTAACGTATAATCATCGTAGTACTCATCATTTTCTTTGATAGTTAATTTTTTACTGTTCTTACCTTTTAGATTCGTATTGATGCTTGACCATGTCTTTTTAGTTGAGTTACAAGTAGAGAAAATTCCATAATAATACTCTTGTTTCAGATTTCTAATTTTATACTTGATTCGATTTTTTAATGAGGTATACTCTCTTTTCATATTTATATTTCTACTTTTTTTGTATTTTTGATAGAGTTTATCACGTGACTTCATTATTTGCATAACATCGTCCGTGATCCAACCATTGGACTTAACTTTATATTTGTTTTTCCTATATTCAACTAATGTTGTACTTCTTTTGACTATATCGATAATTTGAGAATTTAATTGTTCGAACAATTTAGAAGTGTCATTTGGATATCTTTCTATGAATGAATGCCACTTTATTTGTGAAAATAATGTCAAAAATAAAGTTTCATCAAATCTTTCCTTCATTTTTTTATCATTTACTTTTTTAACTTTCAAATCCAAGGATAAGAGAATCGGTATATGGTCCGATAAGAAGGACTTACAATTAAAAGCTTTATACTTAACAACTTCCGCATTTACAAAAAAATTATCAATTAGGGTCCCAGATTCATGACGGGTTGGGAGAGTGATAGCTGGGATCAGTGAGCCGGCTGTTATCAAATTAAAAAATTTTTGTGATAAGTAGTTTTCAAACTTGAGTAAGTCAAAATTAAAGTCGCCACAAAAGATATTTATCTTATTTCTGTCTGAATTAAAAATCAAATTTTCAAAAAATGAGAAAATTTTTTATTGAAAATAGTATTCATTTAGATTCATTTGAGGAATATTCTTCTTTATTGGCTTATATTATTATTTATTAGAATTGTCTAATATATAAAAAAGTAAATTTTTTAAATGATATAAAGGACTTCTGATATTTTTTTAATCAATATTAAATTTATTTTGCATTCTCAATTTGATAATGTTTTTGGCATGGCAACTTCAATTTCTTAAAGCAAAATTCACAAGGATAGTGTAAAAATATCTTTTATTGAGAATATAAATAATGTTCTAGGAAATCATATTTAGTCTTCAACCATAAATTTGATTGACATTTTCAAATTCAAATTGAAAAAAAGGAAAGGATTTATTTAAAATGTGGACAAATATTTTTGAGACACTTTCTTGGACATAAACTGGAAATACTTTTCGACATTTCCAAATCCTAATTGCTAAAATTAAGTTACATACTTAAAATTAATATTGAGAAAATTTTCAGACGTATAACGCAAAATTGATTAACATTATCAGACATTTTGACAATCTAATCGCAAAAAATAACTCAAGAATTTAACTTTGCATGCTTGATTTAGCATAAAAATATATATTCTTTTAACATTTGGATAATATCCCTGGAAAAAAATTACTGACGTAAACCGCAACATTGATTGAAACTTTTAGATATTTTTGACACCTTAATTGTACAAATTGACTAATCAAATAAAATCAGCGTGATTGATTTAGTATTAAAAATTATATATAATTTAAAATTTGAATATTATTCTTTGATAAAATTTTCAGGCGTGAACCACAAATTTGATTAACACTTTCTGAAATTTTTACACCCTAATTGCAAAAACTGATCCAAAAATGTAATGGGCAGGGTCAATTTGGTATAAAAAATATTATTTTATTTTAAATTTGGATGAATGTTTAAAACAATCCAAATTTTTTTTCTAATTTGCTTCAAAGTTGCCATGTATATTCAAATAATATGTTTATATAAGTGTTATGTGTTCCAATATATATTTGATTAAGTTATAAGTTATAGAATTTTTAATAGATAAAAAAAATTATTGCAAAGAAAAAGTGTTTATAAAGTGAAAAAAAATGAAAAATTATTCACATGTATAAATTTTTTTTAATAAATATCATCGATACAGGAAAAAATCAATATCCAAAAATGACCGTGAATAGATTTTTTTCAATAAAAAATATAACTCTCTCTCTATCTAATGTAAACACTAAGTTATAAGCTATATAATTTTTAATATAAAAATTTTGTTGAAAAATGATTTTTAGGGTTATTTAATTATCAAAAAAAGCCAAATTGGATTCAATTTTTATAAGTCTAGTATACTCGCGTGGATTTATCAATTAAAAAAAAAATTCTAAGAAAAAATATATACAAACATAAATCAAGAAAATAGGATCAGGATACAATTTGTTATAATAATTTCGACATTATTAGAAATAAATCCTATTTTTCAATAGTAGGTAGGTAGGTAGGTAGATTTCAAAGCACTTTCCAGCGTGAGCTGATATGCTCGTGTAAGCTTGAGAGTTGGTTAAGGAAGATGCAGATGTTGGTAGAGATAGGTTGTCCTAAAAGTAGAAGAGAAAAGCAGATTAGTTTGTTATAGGGTTATCGACGGTGGATTTTTCAATAGTATGAAATTATATATTCATAAATTTTTTCTTTTATTTCTATCAATAATCTTGAAATTGATAAGGAATCTAGCAATATGCAAACTTTTATCTGAAAAAATATATGTCATTTATAGTTTTAGAAAACAAATAATAAAAATTCATTAATATAGATTTCAAAGCTTTAAAAGTTTTGTATCATTTAGTTTCCATATATATATATGACCTACACTTCTTTACTATTAATATTTTACAATTAAAAAAAATTTATATTTTTAATAATTTGGAAAATTAAAAATTTGAAAAATTGCACTATATTGGAATTATATTTAGAAGATTATTATTTATTTTTCTAAAAATAAACTAATTTAACCACATATAAGCATGCTTAAATTTCGCAAAAATTCCAAAAAGTTACCGATAATTATAGGTTTTTATTATGACCAAAAAATAAATTCCGAAATACCCCCAATTTTAAATTTTAAAATTTAACTATTTCAAAATTCGCAAATTTTGTGTCATATATTACCATTTTAGTAACCCTAAAGGCATTATTTTTAAGTTTATTGATAAAAAATCGTTGATTTTTTTTTCAGATTTTTTTATATCAATTGAGCTTTTCAATTTATTAATTATAAATTTTTAAAGAAAAAAATACCTTTCTGATTTGCCATAAAAACAGATATTTTAATTTAAATTTCAAACTTATTATTATACATATATTTCATACGTAAACGTACATTATTACAATAAGTAAGTTTTGGCCAATAGAAGAAGGAAGTTTAGTAACTCCGGAAAATTTTTCACGAAGAAAGTAAGTAGACTGCCTTCTCGGTTTAAAATTGGAATGAGGCTATGGCGTAGAAGATTTGTAGAACATGCCTTTGAAAAAACAATTTATCTTTTATATTTTGATTTTTTCACTTAGTCTATTATCATTCTTCAAGCTTACTTTTTCTTATTGCAAAAATTAAAAAGTGGCATTTAAGCTACTCGTTGATCATCTGTTAAGCGTGTTCTATTCTACAACAAATCCATTTTGTAAATATTTTATATTTTTACATTTGTTTTTTTAATTTGGCTAATAAAATTATTTACAAATGCTTGTACAATTATATTACAAATTACCTTCTTATAATGGCAAAAATTTATAATTAAAAACATTATAATTTCTATTTTTATAGACAAATGCAAAAAAAATAATGAAAATTTATTTAAATTATTTTTTATAACTATTTTAATATATATTTTCATGTCGTCTACTTTAAATTGTGAAACTAAAAAATTCGAACCAAAAGGAAAAAAATTCTTTGATATTCATTATATCGATAAACTCTCTAATCCTTCAGTAATAAATCAATATTTATTATAGCTTTCTCTCTTTAAACCTAATATTTTTTGAAAGTAAGGAAATTTATCGAGGAATTTAATTTTGCGAACACAAAAATTTTGCGAACTTAATTCTAGAGTTTCATATTTTTTTATATGAATTTTTTTTAACTTTTAAAATCTTTAAAGCATAAAATAAAACTCACTGTAATTTCAATATTAAGTGCTAAACAGTTTAAGGAAACTATTTTTTTTGTCTAAATATCGAAAATTAAGAAATATTTTTTACGAAATAAATTTATTTGTTTTTTTAACCATAATTTACGGAAACAGTATTCTGAAAGTACTACAGTGTAAAATCTTTAGCGTTGATAGGGGGCACAATTTAAAAACTTAAAAAACTTGAGCAACATTATTTATACTTTCTTGACCCTTTCATTGGAGTAATTTTTGAAAAATGAATCGAAAACATGTTGAAACATTAAAATATAACTTCATATTTTATTTCACCTCAAATTCAAACAAATTTATCAATCTCTAAAAACATTCATGAAAATTGAATTCTTGTACAATAATGAAAAAATACTTTAAAATAATTAAAGCCTACGAGTTTGTTTGCCAAAACTTTCAAAACTTCATCATAGTTAATATTGTTTCTGTATTCCCGCAAGTATGCCAAACTTATGAGGTTACGCTTTTTTTCATGAATCATCGATTTCCTTTGATCGGACAAAATTCGTTTTAAAAATGGAAAACTTCTTTCGCAAGAAGCGGTACTCATCCCAAATGTTAAGGATCCTTAAAAATGACACCATCAATAGATTTTGAATAAAAATATAATTAAAAATTATGCTCATACCGACTGATTTTTGATTTTTCATCAGTACTGATATTACATAAGGTGTATTGGGGGGGGGGGCACGTCCCCTCATGCCCCAGCCTAGCTACGCCATTATATAAAACCGAAAAATTCCTTAATAATATCTAGATTAAAATTTATATCTATTTTGAGATTTTAGGGTAAAAAAAGTTTATTTTCAATACCCTTTGATTTTTAATTGTAAGAAATTTATTATATGTTATCTGTGTATTTTTAAAAGATAAACATACTAGTATCAGATTTTAAATGAATAAATTACTTTATATTTTACTGTATAGGTTTCTTGTAACAAGTTTTTCGATAGATTCTTCGGAAAATGTTCAGAAAAATAATTGAACAACTTTTTTATAAATTTAAAAAAGTTGAATCTCCGATGATTTAACAAGAACAAAGGTAAGCGCAAAAGAATCAAACTATAATGATTTAAGCCTATCCTAGAGAAATTACAATTGTATCAATCAATGCTTGAAATTAAAATAATCAAGGAAACTGTAAATCTTTCCGTGATAAACGTAATATCAAAACTTTGAGAAATCAATCTCTTCAAGTAGCATTTTTCATATTTATATGGATAAACCACACAGTCACAGTTTCACATTTGAGCCACCACATTTATCTTTGAATTGCTATTGTCTTCATTTTTTCTATGAAACACACGTATGAATGATATAAAATTATAATAATCACGAAATGCTATATTGCTTGCAATAATGATAGATGTGGTTTCATATGATTTCAATAAGTCTGATTATAGGGGTCTTATTAAAACACTACTGATATATTATGTGTTAAAAATATTGTAATGAATTTTCAAGTATTATTTTTTATGTATTAAGCACTCCCTAACATAAAATGCGTATCAGATGAGTTTATTCAAATTAAAAATATAAAATAAAAATAAAAATCATTTCTGATCCAGCCTGTCTGATGCAAATTCTCATTTATTTGTTCCCAACTATTTCTAAGCATTCTAAATCAATCGCACTTTAATTTTACAATAAAGCAGATCATTTTTCATTTTAACCGGTTAACGACCTGAATGATCAAACGATATCGGAAGTAAAGCAGATATGTTTTTGAAAGGCATTTCATTTTTGTTCCTGTAAGTCTACTCTACTTGTTAACGAATTAAGGTAGTTTTATATCAAATTACTTTCTTCTGTTTTTTAAGGGACTAAATGCGACAACACTTTCAGGGCCAATGGAATATTAGTGTCGCACAAAATAGAAATTGTCTTCTTTAAATTATATATAAACTTAAATAGGCAGCCGATTGATTTTTAAGAACTTTGCCATTAATAATGGATTTAGTTCTGATTATGAAATTAGAGTGCTAAGTCACGTGATTTCTATGGCTACACTTCTTTGTAAATGTTTAATACCATTTGTTTTTATTTCTTTTAGTACAACTGGAAGTCTAGAGAACTTGGTGATGGATTGTTTGAGGAGTTGTTTTTCTGCGAGTGCATCTTGGTTTGGACAAAGTGGTCTTCGGAATACACACATGTGGAAAGATTTTTTATGCACTTTTTCAATGCTCACCTCCTGTTTATACATTTTAGTTGATCAAATCCTACACAATGGATTCTGTCATTATCGATGCTTTCTGGTTTTCTTTTCCTTCGATGAAGGATCATAACAAAGACAGAAAATCTTTAAAAGGTTTTTCATTATTATCTCAATTTAATTGTATTATATCAGATAGATATAAGTATTTTGGTATTGTTATCATAATTAGTAAAGTGCAGTTGAGGCTTACAAAAATTAAACCTTATTTCGTTTTTAAAATACTTCAAAAAATTCGACTCCAACTTCTAAATTTTATCAGATACTGATTCCGATTCCTATTCCTTTGAAATCTCTGACTCCCAACTTTCACTCCGCAACCCTTTTATAAAGCTTTAGGAATCTTTGAAACATTTTTATTTCATAAAGATTCATCAAATGATTCTGCACTTCTCAGAATGAAGTGTTAGAGTAATAATTCCGAGCAATTTTTCCAACGATGTGAGGATCTAGACGGTAATTACAATTAAACCAAATATCTTCCACCATTTACTTGATTTTTCGTTTTCAATTTTTCTATTTTGCTCTTCACCTAATTTCATTTTTTCTCATCTTTTTAATTACTTCTTTCCATGCTATTTTGTCATTCCTTAGTCTTCATAAACTTTTTTAATAAACTTTCCTTTTGATCTCTTATTCACTTTGTCAAGCCATCTTAATCCTTCCTGTGCTTACAAAGGCCTTCTTTTTTCCTCACTTTTTATTTTGGATTTTAAATCGAACTTATACATTATCCTCAATAAATAAATTCATGGAATAAACTATGAGAATGAAAAAAGGTCATTTATTGCAGTTGTATTATTTTTCCATTCACCAAAATAGAGTGCATAAACAAATATCAAAGCAAATTCCTTTCTCTATATATAAATGATATATAAGCGTCTTATTAGATAGGGTATTTTTTCTTTCGAATTTGACCGCGACTCCAAAAAAAGCGAAAATATAGCTACGACTGTGACATCTTTCATATTTAAATTTTCAAAAGTTTATTTTACATGCTAAATTTTAAGTGCTGAATTTTAAGATTTATTTCAAGAAGATACGGAACAATTAAGTCAAGATATTTGTATATTTCTTGATGATGCGATGTTTTTTTATACGAAGAGTGAAGAGTTGTTTTGTCCTTTCAAGTTTAGCCTTTTTAAGGCGTTTCCTTTTCGCCAGGGCTTTTTACTTATTGGCAAGTCCTTTCCAAAACTTATCATTCCTCTTCTAACATCAACTTCTACCTTTAACAAGTAAGTTTTCCTTTCAAAAATCCAATAGCACGCATGCTACAAGTCATTCTTTTCCGATTTAGATACAACGTGTATACACTTTCCCATCCTTTGGACACTCCCCTCCCCTTCTCCTATTTTAATCAAGATTTCTTAGCTAATGACGAAAAAAAGCCTGTGTATAGAAACTTGGAAGCTCTCAGATCATCCGATTTTTGCGTAATCTCAATGCTATCCGAATTAAACTCCGTGCTAATCCTTGACATTAAACAAAATTATCTCAGAATTTGTAAAATTGATAAAGTTCATGGCTTTTCTCCAATTCATCTTATTAAAGCCGCTTTTCAACTCTCTAGCTTAGAAGGTTTGCATTTTTTATCTTTCAAAAAGTTTTATATTGAACAAAAGTTTTCATTAATGCCTGTTGATAAAAATTTTACAACACAGCATAGATGACTGTTAAAATGTTTAAAGTTTTTGGAAAACAGGAGTTATAGAATAGCAGTGCTAGTTTTCTTCTTTTCAAAAATATTTTTAATTTTTTTAAGCTCTTTTCCCGAACTTTGCTGTTCATTTTTTACCATTATTTTTATTACTTCATCTTTACACACTGTAATTGTCCAGATTGATGTACAAGATATTTTGATTAGCAATTGCATCGTTGATAAACTCAGGTTGTAACAAGCGGAAGGAAGTTAACCCAATTATGAATAACGAAGGAATGGTAATTTAATTGAAGGCAAATGTTTACACAACATATGACATTTGATGACATATGGATCTGAATGTTGGAGTTTGAAGAAAAAAGAACTTAAATGAGTATGTTAAGAAGGATGGTAGGTGTGTCATTAAAATACAAAATTACTAATAAAGTGGTAAAAAGAACAAATACCTTTAAAACTTGTGGGTTGAACCAAGCTAAATTTGCTTTTATAATCATGTCATGGAAAAGAGAAGAGTGATGGTTTGTCTAAAATAGTGTAACATCTTGTTATCGAGAAAAGAATAGAACTTTGCGTTTTATTTGTGTAATCCTTCAATTTAATTTCTTCAATTTTAAATAAGATAAATTGGAAGCGCTGAGGGCTAAAAAGAGTAAAAAATATTTATTATTGAAAAATATATTATAGAAATATGAATCTAAATTTTAATTAAGATTTTCTTTTAAAAATTTATGTTAAATTCCTTCTTGAAGTTTCTAAAGTGTCCCCTATGGAGAAATTTTCGCTTTGAGAACCCGTTTTAGATGTTAATAACATTGCCATGCCTTTAATAGTATTTAATTTTAATTAACATCCTGCATCCTTGAACTTGAACGACATATCCGAAACACTCTTTAAAAACTTTGTCAGTTAATTAGAAAGGTTAATTAGAGTTAATTAATTAGATAATTAATAGAACTTAAATAGATAAGTTAATTAGAACTTATCAAAAATAAGTTCTGCGAAGATAATTTGTATTATTTAGTAGTCACCAAAGCTTGTTACAACTAGTGAGTAAACATTACCGAATTTTTGATTACCGGTAAATTACTGTCTTCAAAATATCATTACCGGTGTTACCGGTTTTTTTATCGTTTTTATATTTAACGTATATTACTGATAAATCATAAAGTGATCAAAACAAACTAGTATATATTTCTTTTATAGCGTTTTTTAACTTGAGTTTCAAAAAGCAATAATTTTTTTTGTATATTGTAAAAATCAATGATAACGGTAAAAGTAAATTTAATTTAAAAAAAAACAACGCAAAAAGCATAATGCATCTAATGTCTTTGGAGCTAATTGAGAACAAAGTTTGGAAATAAAATATCTAGCAGCAGAAAAAGCCCTTTCAGATTCTACACTGGTAGATTTAATTGTTAGCAAAGACTGGTAGAGAAATTCAAGGTTTTCAGTTCTTTTTGCGGTCACTTCAAACAATTTCATTTCTTTACACAAATCGACTTGAGAAAGCTTCACTTTTTTGTTTTTGCTTGAAATTTCTTTTTGATACCTTTCAAGCATCGAGTCGGGATTACTAAAGTTGCATTCATCAGAATAGCTGGAATTTACATTACAAGATTGATCAATTTCAATTGAAGTAAGTTGCATATCTTGATCACCTACTTTTAACGGAAACAATCTTTTAAATATTTTGGCAGCTAAAGTTTTTATACTTTTAAGTGTAGGAGAATGAAAAATTAGAGCTGTTTCGATAAACTATAGTCTTATTTCTGAGATGGATATAACAATCACCATCTAACTAAACACATGCTTTCTAAATATGTGAGATAAGATGGCTCGAAAAAACTGTAAAGCGCGTAGTGTTTAGAAAACGAATTTTAGAACGAGTTTAGAACTCTAAACGAAAAAGAATCCTAAACGCACTTTTTACAGTGGCATAAACCAACAAGTTTGGTATTATAAATATAAAACAAAAAAATCTTTTTTTTTCTTAATAGCCTAAGTACACAACACACTGCAATTTCCCGGTAAAAGTGTAAAGTGATAAGTAAAGTTTAGTTCCGGTTAAGTGATAAGGAAGCAGGAAGCGGAAGCGGAAGCGGTGGAAGCTTCTCAAAAATTTGGAAGCGGAAGCGAAAAGTGCTTTGAAATTGTTTATTCTTATGAAAAATTTTAAACAACTAAAAATAAATTTTTCAAAACAAAATTTAATGTTATATATTATTCATTTAACAAAATTAATTATTTTTTATTTTATATTTATATTTTTTTTGTTTTCATTTTCCTCTTATAATCAAAATGGCTCGTTTGAGCACAGTTTATAATTATTTTAAAGAAGAAAAAATACCTTTGTTTGTTTGGTTGAAATAAATGATGAAAGAATTTGTAATAATGAAATAAGAAAGTTAAAAACTGGTAGCTCTTCTTCAAATTTGAAACGACATCTCCAAAGATACCATAAAAATATTTACGCTTTAGTAGAAACAAAAGACAAAGTATTTTTATCGAAAAAACCGAAAATTGATAATTGTCAAGGTAATATTTTAGAATACTTTCCAAAATCTCATTTATCTGCAAGCAACACTGTTTCAAAAAAAATGTTCAAACTGGAATATTGAAGATGATTGTTTATAATGGTGTTTCTTTAAGTTTTTTTCAAGGAGAAGGTTTTCAAATTATTAATGGTGAATTGGCAAAAAAGTTACACGTTTCCATTGGTCGTGAAGCAATTCGAGCTTTATTATTAAAAAAATTTGATGAAGAAAAACTTTTATTGAAAAATTTGCTTTATAAAAAAATGCTTTTTTTAAAGTTTGATAGTGTAACTAGAGTGAGACTACACTTTCTTGGAATTACAGTTCAATTTTGGTGTGATAAAAATCGGTGTACTGAAAAAGTTTTACCTTTTGTCGATACACATTCTTATAATGATGCAATTAAAAGTCTTGTTTTTAATGTTTTAAAAGAGTTTAATATTAATAAAAAAACAAATACTTGGATGTGTTGTGGACAATGCTGCTAATATGACACGGGCTGTTAAACTTATGAATATTGAAAATCTGATAAATGAAAGTTCAGACACTTCTGATTCTGAATATGAAAATTATAATCAAGAACAACTTTTATATATGGATCAAATATATCATATGAGATGTATGGAGCACACTCTGCAACTTGGAGTAGTCGATGGTCTTAAAAAATGGAAAAGTTTTCTAAATTAAGTGAGAGGTGTAGCTTCACATTTACGCGCTCCTCATTCTGATGCAATTTTAAAAAGAAGATCTGATAAGGGTATGGTGATAGACACTGCAACAAGATGGGGGAGTACGTTTTTAATGTTAAAAAGACTTTCTGAGTTAAAATATTTTATTCAAGATTTGGCTTTACATGAAGTTGACCTTGATGAGAATGAATGGGAACTAGTTCACTTAATTATTTCAATACTTGAGATTCCCTATCAAACAACTTTGTCTTTTCAACATCAATGTATTACTCCAGGTGAAGTATTTTTAAAGTGGAGGAAGACGATTTTTGATTTAGAAGCTATGGGTGAAAAAAGTCAAGACTTTGTTTCAAGTTTGAAAAAAAGGGAAGAAAAATTATTTGAAAACGACATTCTACTTGCTGCAATTTGGATTGACGCTCGTTCTCGTGTTCTTTTGAGTGATATTCAAAAAGAAAGAGCGAAAAAAGCACTACAAGAAATTAATACAAGATACCATTCTCTATTGTCTTCCGAATCTTCTTTGCTAAAAGAGAAGAGTGCCAATTCAACTGTAGAGGTGAATAATTCTCAAAATGTTGAAGAAATTTCAGATTTTGAAAAACATCTTCAGAGTCTTGAAAAAATACACCTTTTAAACATATATCAAATGATCTTGAAGAAGCTTTTTTTGAAATAGAGAGATTGGGGCGTTTTGCAGACGCCAAAAATGTTTGGGATATAATTGAAAATTATCCAAATGTATCAAGGCCTGTTTGTAAAATTGTTAGTGCAATGCCTACTACACAAGTATCGGTTGAAAGAGTGTTTTCTCATCTTAAATTAATCCTTAGTAAAAATCGAATAAAAATGAGTGAAGAATTAACGAATGCTATAATTTTTCTCCGTATAAACAAATTTTAATGCTTGATTTTTTTACCTCAATTATTTTAGGGGTGGTTTTTGATAAAAAAATGACTAGGTCATGTCTTTTTAGTGTTTTTAATTTGCATTGTTTTTTTACATATATCAAAATATTAATTGGTTTAGATTTCAAGCATTTTCATCTAATAGGCTATATTCTTACATTTTGTGATAAATGTTTAAAACACTTTAATAAGAGTTACAAAATTGAAAATAAAACACCTAACTATTGAGTTTTAGGCTGAGTCTACATTCCATACACCCACTAAGGCATATTTGAACAATTAGACTGATTAATATAGGTTAATTAATATAGCCTTTTTGCTCAAATTCGAAATTTTCTTCGAATGAATATTTCTTATTCTTAAGTACGCATTAAAACGATTTCTTTAGATCAATTGTCTTCCCGTACTTCTGACTTTTTTGGTCATAGTGACCGCCATAAAACTTTGAAATCTTCAGAAACCTCTTTTCCATTTTTGCACAAAGAAATGAACTCAGCGAAGTTAATTTCGCCGATTCCAAAAACCTTGTTAAGTGTTGCAGGGCATTCTGTTCCAACGAAACAACAATCTCCTTATCTCAATTTTCCTGGAAAAAGGTCTCATTTAATTTTTATTCGCGTTTTCACAACCTCTTACAAATCTTTTCCAGTTTTTATGATTCTCCCAAAATCCATGGACGTCTAGTCTCGACCCCGGAAAATAATAAAACGCCTACTGGTATTTGCTCAAGTTCTAGACTCTTCCAAAATAATTTTTCTTCCATGACTTCCGATACTACCAACTTTTCAAATATGGAGAACAATGAGTTTTATCCTTGGCACATTTCTTTCGGTAATTTTTTTAAAATATAATTCTTTACTTTAACACTTTTATGGCCTTGTTTTTGAAAATAATTTCTTTTTTTTTCAATTAGCTTTTATACAACTTAACCCATTCCATCGTCAGTTTTAACTTCACTTAATCCCGTCTGCTTTTCTTAGGATAAAATGAAAGACGATTTTATTTTATGGCACCTTTTAAAAAAAGGTTAACATTTTTTTTTTTTTAAAAAAGTTTTAACTCAAATTTTTTACAATAATCTTAAATATCATAATTCTGTAATTAATTATAACAAATATAAAAATAGTAAAAACTAAACACTTTATTGCTGATTTTGCTGACTAGTTTCGGAGTATAAATTCATTCCCGTTACATCTCATTTTCACTATTTTATCATTTATATATTTGCTTTGAAAAAGGAGTTTAAACTCCAAAACTAGTCAGCAAAATCAGCACTAAAGTGTCCAGTTTTTACAATTTTTTATATTTGTTATAATTATTTCACCTCAATGGGCATATCTATCAAAGATTTTGTTTCTATTCTGTAATTAGCTTATTCAATGATGTTAACATTATTCAAATATGAAATCTCTAATTAAAACAGATGCTCTAATTACTTCTTTCTTGTTTTGATCATTAAATAAATTTATCAACTGCTATTTCTTCCATACTTCTAAAGTTCTTGCATTTTTAATTTATGCGAAAGATAACTTGAATTATAAAATTTTTAGGAAAAATATTTAGATCAAGATTTTGAATTTCATATAAGATTTCAAAGAAATACGAGTAAATCCTATCTCAAACTAGTTTAATTTTTTTTGCTTTAATTTCTTTCAATTGATCATTATAATAAAATAGATCCTATCATTTTTTGATATTGAGCAGCCAATAAATATTAAATTAAAAAAATGTCGTGAAATAATCTTTACATAATCAATCATAAAATAGAGATTAAAAATTTTAGCTATTCAATTTTCAATTTATTAATATTTGATCTACCCTCTATAATAATAATAATATAATCTAATACTTTTACCTGAAAATTTTACAATACCAAAATAGTGCACCTTCGATCAGAAAGTTTATATTTATACGATTAATTTGTTAATGATAATTATAACCTGAATTTTACGTATGCAAATAATTCTATATGAACGTTTCACAAAGACGGCTTTACACAATTCTTGGGGTACTTGGAGGAAGGCTAGGACTTCTCTCTAGAATATTTTGGGCTTATTTTTAAATTGATTTAATTGTATTTTAAAACTGTTATTGGAAAGTGACATAAAACTTTCAATCGCTACAATCTTCAAACAGTTTACTTTCTCAAGTTTAATTTTGCGTCAAAATTAGTTTTTTTAATTACAATGTCCGATATAATATATCTGCTTTAACAACATTTTTTATGTAGCCAATTATTTCCAAACAGACTTACTGTTTAGTTCAGGGTGTCAAAGATAAGCCTCGCATGCCATTTTATGTTTCATAAACAAAACATTTTTGGATTAAAGTTAAATCATTAATATCAATGATATTTTGACATTTACTTCAGCAACGAATTTAACTTCTGATTTTGATAAAATTCATAAAGAGAAGAGATCTCTTGTTTCTGAAAAATTGGAAGATAGAAATTGAGAATTAAAAACTTGATTCAAACCCTTTTAAATAATTTATTCCATTATTGCTGATTTTAATTATTAGTGCGTCTTTTGAACCTCGTTACTCTAAATTCCTAGTACTTAAAAACTTGATAAATTCAATGCCAAATCTTCATTTTTAATCAGATTTTTTTCATGATTTTATGTGATTATTTAAAATCCTTCAAAAATTTCACTCCAATCGTCAAATCCCTTTAAAATCTTTGAGACTCTGGAATAACTTAAATCTCGCTTTGTCAAAGTCAGATATTCAGTTTGACAAAGTTTGTTGTTGGTCCCTAAAACAGTGCCAAGACACTGTTTTACACGCTAAAGTTTTCTTATTTTCTTTGGATGTGTCTCCTTTTCTTTAATCACGCCTATCAAATACAGGATTATCTTGTGTCCACACCATTATTTCTTTAAGCCTTTTGTTTTGAGCGTTACTTTGAAATTGCCACAACGAATTAAACGCTTTGAAGGTAAGCAATAGTTAAAATGTTTTCTTTCTCTCTCATAAAATTTGATAGTGGTATATAGATATATGACTCTGCTGATATGTTGCTCATGGAACTCAGTTGGCAAATAATTTTTTGAATATACTACGAGTAAAGTTTTATCGAAGATTTTTTTGTATCTAATAATAATTCTGAATATTCTTGCTTGATATTTTGACATTTTATTTTTTATAAAAAAAATTGGTAATAAAAAATCACATCTTGATTGAGATAAATGTCTTTCACATTTCCAAAAATAATAGTTTGAATTTTCAAAATTTTTATAAAAGAATTTTTGTCGAGTGAACATACCACGATTATTTTATCACCAGGCATTATACTTGCACTGTTAGCTCCCAATCCGAGCATAACTGCGGATAACTTGTTTGTAATCGTGATCGCATCACTTTATTCTAGATAGAACTAATTGATAACTCTTTCACTACTGCACCCATCTATTAGGATTGCGTACATTCCCGTTTCTTTTTATTTTATCTCAAATTCTTTTTTGAATAACGCTTTGGATTAGAACAAATTCTCTTGATAAATTCATGCCATGTGCCACAGTTCAATAAATCAGGAGTTTCGTTATACCAGTGATTGATATATCAAATTAAAAAAAAAGATATACTTTTGAGAACATTTTCAAATAGTTGCAGTTTTTTACGAAAATAGACTGGCAAGCAGGATCTGAAATTGAATAATAGAATAGGTTAGGCAAAAATTTTTTGTCTTAGACTTCCACATTCTCACATGGAGAGACAGGAACACTACTCACTGCATGTAAGCTTTTATTCCTTTTTATTGTTTTTTTTTACCAGTTATTGAAACCGATGGTCACAAATGCCTTTCCAGATTTGGATGTTGTAGTAACACCTGTAAGCGTAACAAAATACCTTATCGCTAGATATGCTATACTGTAACCAAGTATAGATTTTATAACATGACTCTAAAATAAAATGTCTCTCTCGTCTGAAGACTGTATGGAAATGCTTGTATTAGAAGACTCTTTGGTAATACAGTCACATCTCGATTATTTGACAACCCCGCTATCTTCAATTTTTCATATGGGCGTAAAAGATCAGAAAAGCTTAATCACAAAATGAAATGATATTAAAAGCATTAAAAATGTTTGGAACCTCCCCCTACTCATAAATAATATTATTTTAAGACTAGTTTTTACTCCTAAACCTTAACTAACCTCATTATTTACTCCATATTTTTTTTAGGATTGCCAGAATTTTATTGTTCCTCTTGCTATTCATTATCACTTGATCAAATTTCTTCAGAAATCATTGACTTCGATTTTGAAAATGGTTTAAAGTCCTTTATCACCGAGGATCTCACAAATAATCTCTATCTTTGCTTTGTCTTCATTAATGAATTTATCCTGCTCATTCCTCATTATGTTTCACAAGGTTATACTTTAGTTACTTTGTTGTTTATTTCCAATAATATTGGTTAACCTTCTTGATCAAAAGTTTAAAGTGCTTAATTTTAATATTACAAAAATCTCAGTTATTCCATTTAGAGACCAAGGAAATTTTAGACATTTTGACTTTAAAAAGCTTTAAATTGTTACTTAAAATAAATACACTGTGTAACAAATTTGAAGTTCAAAAAAAGTATAAGCTAAGTAAGACCTGTTTCTGGGTCAAAAAATAGTTCTGGTTCTGAATCTGACATTTATTCCTCTAAATTAGACACCGTTTTCCTGTACTAGGTACCATAAGTTTTATAATATACGACAAATATTTCGTATTGAGCACAACATTGCAAATACTGGGTTACAAAACAAAGCAAAAATTTAGTTGGTATAACAAAACATTCATTGGTTATGAAATAAAAACACGACACGTGTCAATTTAAACAACTTTTGTCCGTCTAAGCCTCTTGTATGGAGTGTGATATTCTTTTTTTTATACCCCAGAAGAAGTCTGCCAACATGACAGGGTTCTATTTTCCTATCAATCGTCGCTCCATCAATGAAATACCCGGATGTAATCTATCGCCATGTTCATCACTAACATCAAAATTTTAGCAAAAAAATCCAAATGAGAGTGGAGAACATGAACTTTTAGAGACATGTTACATCCAATATCATGATAATGACTCAGCAGATCATTCACAACTTGCACAAGTCTTCTGAACTAAGGTTCCCCAAAACTTATCAAAAACTTTCTTTAATGACTTTAAGGTTCTTTAATGACTTAATTTTTCCAATTTGGGGACCTATGAAGATACCTTATTTAATTTTAGCTTGAGTCAGGGAAGGGGACTTCTCTACAAAATATGCAAATGCGAAGGATTCCTTGCCCAAGGCTTTCATAAATTGCTTAAACAAGCCAAGTTTTTTAGAATAGGTGGCAAAAGAATTCTATCACTTTTCACAAGTGGTTTGTCCATGATGTTATTTTTTCCTTGCTCAATTTCATCTCGGATCGGTCAATCCTTGCGTAAATAATGTTTAGTTCTCGCTCTGGAGTTTTATAAGCACTAGAAGCAGCAAAATTTAGTATAGCCAAGCTGAAGGTCAGTAAGCATGACCACAACCTTGAAACCTGCACAAGTATGCCGGTTATGGTCGTCATACGGTATGCTTGTTAGAATTGCCTTCAGATTTTCATATCATTCGGATGTGCTATGGGAACAGAAGGTAGAGTGTAACCATTGTGTAGCAGAACAACTTTGATGCTGTCCTTGGATTCATCTATGAAAAGTCACCAGTTGGTTTTATCATATGGTATTTCCAGTTGCTCAAAAAATTTTGTGAATTACAAAACCATAAGACATCCTTCATGGTGAATAATGCAAACAGATCCCCTGTACGTTTTCTGTACAGGGTTATCTTTACTTCTTTCTCAAGATTACGTTCTTGAAGCCTTGATGCCAGAAACTCACTTTTGTCTTTGGTTAAATAGATATCCCTGCACAAGTCATCCTCTTGAGAAAATGGTATTGGTTTATTCTCGCTTTCTGGATGATTCGGCTTCACATATTCACCAATGGAATCTTCATTTGCACTGCTGGAACTCTGCATTCCTTGATCTCGAGGTTTGGGCACTGGTAAATCTTCTGTGTGCTCTACTTGGAGCATTGCTGATTCCAAATTCGGGCAAACAAGGCGTTTCTTTTTCTTTGCTGTAGTGCAGCCTGTTAAGTCTTGCTGACAGAAATAGCAATCATTAGTGATCTTTCTGCTCACAACAAATCATTGGCACACCAAACTTCAGTGAACATTTTTTCCTGCATACCAAGCACTCAATGTCTTCACATCTGTAAGGCAACAAACAAGAGGATCTCGTGACTTATTCTGGTCTCCCAAGTCACAATCGAAATACGTCTTGTACATTTTCTTGGTATGACGTGTAATACTGCGCTTTTCTTCAACAAAAGTTAATTCCCCACATATGTAACAGAATCTGTTTGAATTATTTTTGCCCTGTCATGCACTCATTGTTGAAAACAAATGAGATTTTGAAATATAAAAACTGTATTGTGTTATTTATCATATCACGTTGTAGGTGTTACTGAGATGGATCACTAGTCCTGGTTTGAAAACCATTTTACCGTCTGGTAGGGAATTTTGTTGAAAAAATAATGCTTAATTTAACAAAAACAATATAAAAACATAACCGTAGGTGGACTCGAACCACCAACCTTTCGGTTAACAGCCGAACGCGCTAACCGATTGCGCTATAGAGACATATAATTCGAGGAAAAGTTTTTTTTATAAATATTATGCACCAAACGTCCTAAATTAAAATAACTAAGAAAACTAACACATTCAATTTATTTTATTCAAGAATTGTAACGGATTTTTTTTTTCTTTATATGCTCCGTTTAAATTCTAAAAAGCGTATAAGATGAATTGTGGTGAAGCCAGCGATTTTATTAGCGTGAGTAAGGTTGGTTCAGTGGCGGATCCAGAAAATTTCTATGGGGGGGGGGTGGCTGGATAATTAAAATTATGGTTCAAATTTTTGGAGGTTCACACATTTACTATATTGTTTTTTGTTCAAAAATAAATGAAGCCAAAGTTTTAACAACGCTCTCCGTTTGAGGAACATGAGGCCAGGTGTAGACAACAATAGTTACCGATTAGACGTAGGTATGGCTAACAATTCAATATTGATAAACAGGGCCGGAGATTGATTTTTCCATGATTACTGGGCGCACAATTTTTTTACTTTTATCGATAATCTGAGAGCCGAATTTGAAGAATGATAATAAAAAAATAAAACTTTTCAAAAAATGCAATATTTTTAATGCGCAAATTGCAAAAGACAAACCAGCAAAGTATAACTGTAGGCCTTATACGTTATTTATGGTAAGGCTTGATATTGTTCGTCTGAACAAACGTGTAATGCAGATAGTAGGTTAGTTTAGGGTCAAAAAGTGTGGATGCCTGGATACGGCGTGGGTATCTAGAGAGAAACTGTTTACATATCTCCTCGGTCTTAGGTTGTATACCCAGCCATTCATGGCGATTAGTGCAAGATCCGACCGTCGTTATGTATTTATAGTCGTTCTCAGCCACGTGTGTATCCTCTTAACACAGGAAAATGACCGTTCTGCTTCAGTGCTACCGATTGGAAGGACGGCTAGTATTTTGAGAAGTTCTCTCACATTTGGAAAGAGGCCAGGAGAGATGTCACAGATATGTCGCCTATGGTGCCTTTGTTCATCCAGTAATTTAACTAACGGAACATCTCGCTATCAAGAGCAGCAGGTAATGGTAACGCATGAAACCATTTGTCATGCAGATTTTCAGTCAGCTTTGGTAATGTTTCTTTGGTCTTCTGGAGAATCACTTCTGGAACGAGACAGCATAGTTCATAATGGGCACGTTTGTCATCACTGAAACGACATCTCAGTTCACTGCAGGTAGTATCAAGGAATGGAATAACCAAAGTTCTCTTCCAGTAGTCAAAAACTGTATCTGATGGATGGTTATCTCTCATCGTTTGTTTCCTACAGATTCTTAGTCTCTGTTCACGTGAGACAACAAGACTACTTAGTTCTAGCACTTTACGATATACACGATCAAACCAGACGTCTACTTCTAATCGTATGTCTTGATATGTTGACATAACCTGTTCTATTTTCTGGAATCCTAGGTACACCTCCATATGGGAACCTTGTAATGTAGTCACGACTGGACGCAGTGGTTCCAACATCTTGGCAATGACTAAGCTTACGATGTGTCCGAAGTCCACGAGCGTATGGCGAAGACCATTAGCCTTTGTTCTAGTGGAGGAATCCCAGTTCCAATCATCGTTGTTTGGGTAGAATCTCTCATCTTTGGTCGGCTGACAAATTTCATTCAGAGTAGCAGCTATGTATTTATATAGTTGAAAAATAGTTTCAAATATCGTGTACCGTTCGACCCAACGGGTTTTACACAGGTTCTTCAGCTTTGTTTTTCTCATATCTGGTGCCAGTGAATCAATAATGATCTTAAAAAGTGTTGCCGCTTGGGTGAATTGTCGAAGAAGCTGTAAAGCTCACGGCATGTTTTCATCATATTGTGTATTGATGATATTTTGCATGCATGACAAATAACAAGATTTAAGGAATGGAGGCAACATCCTTGGAATTGGGCGTCAGGGGCAAGCTTTAAAATTTCAACTTGAACGCCAACTCTCTCAGAACTCATCGAAGCTGTAGTGTCATAAGCCTGGGCATGGCAGTGAGTAAGGTCGATTCGATTTTTTTTAGGGATTCTTTGATAGCTACAGCTATTTCCACACCGGTTGTCGTCCTTTCAAGATCAACTAAATCTAACAACACTTCCCGCTTTCTTGGCTTTGAAGCATCATCAAAAAAGTCAAGTATCCTGAGGCACACAGATAAAATTTCACGTCCAATCGAGGTAGTTTCATCGGCTATTATAGAAAAGTGAGGATATTTTCTGATACATTTTCTGAAGTTGTCTCGGATGATATCAGCAGCAACATGTATCACATCGTTCTGAATTGTCTTACTCGTGTATCGAGAGTTGGCAGGACCGAATACCAGGTGGTCATTCAGTTCTGGACACGTTTTTGCTATCAACCGTAGGAGTGCGACGAAATTTCCTACATTGCTAGATAGAGATTCACTAAATTCTACTCTGTCATTTGTTACCCCGCAGTGCTATCTGTTGCTTTGCACATAACATTACAGCATCGACAATATAAGGCAACACTCAACACAATATAATATAATATAACGACAATAAGAGGCGCACGGAGTGCAACGTTTTACCTCAGGAAGTACGAAGTACTACATTTAAATATAAGAAGTGTCTAAACTTTAGTTTTTAAGCAAATATAAATATATTAGAATGTAGTGAAAAATTAAATGCTTTCAAAGAAAAGTTACATCTCTGTCGTCAACGAGTTGAAAAAGGTAATCTTTTGAATTTTCCATCACTCGAAGAAATGCGCGATAAAGATGAGTCCCTAATTCCAATTGTTCGAGAAGAAATTGGTAACCATTTGGAAATATTATCCAAGTCATTTGGTGGATATTTTGAAGGGGGAAATCTAGAAGCCTCTGAAAAATCGATAATAAATCCATATTCTTTTAATTTGGATTATATGCCGAATGATGAAACGTTGAAAGATGATCTTATTGAATTGCGCACAAACTGTGTTTTTGAAATCCAGTTTGAAAGGAAAACTTTGGAACAATATTGGTGCTCGGCAATGGAGATGTTTCCAAGACTTTGTAAAAAAGCACAAAGTATCCTTATTCCATTTGTGACAACTTACTTGTGCGAGTGCAGATTTAGTACCTTTTTGTCAATAAAGACTAAATCTAGAAATCGCTTGAGTGCACAAGCAGATATGCGAATTGCTATCAGTAGCAAAGTACCACGTTTTGAAAAACTCATATGCAAAAAACAGGAGCAAAATAATCATTAAATTTGATGTGGACTTTGTATAAAATTATTAGCTTTTTAAAAGAGAATAAAAAATTGATCTAATTTTTAAAATGGAAGTTGTTTGGATGCAGATTGTTTCATTTTATTTCCATATATTTCATATTTGTTAATATATTACCTCATAAAAAATGATTATGCAAATTTTTGTCTTTTTTATATTTCAACTTTTTTTTTAAATTAATTTGTAAATTTTCATTACATAAACTATAAGGGGTGCAAAAAAAAATTAAAATTTTTTAAGGGTACATAGCGTCAAAAAGGTTGGGAACCACTGGTCTAGATAGATATCTTTTAGAAATTGAAATAAAAATAACTTCAGCACAGGTAAAGTGGGTGGGTGGCTAGCCACCCAATCCACCCCCTGTATCCGCCCTTGTGGTTAGATACTGGGTTTCGATAACTCAAGGTCTTGGCTTCGATCCCGCAGCAAGCCTACTTTCTTCATAATTCGATACAAGGGGCGCAACTGTGTCTTCTCGATGAAAACACCCGACCTTTACCTATGGTCGGCTTTAGTGATGATGTTAATACTTGCTCAAGGTTTTTTGCAAATTTTTGTATATCATCACGTGGAAGGCTTTTAAAACTAACAAGAAATCTAAATAAATTTAATTTTGATTTCAGTTGTTCAAATCTTGGCTGCAAAGACTGGATAGCAGTGTCCACAATTCTGTTGAAACAGTTTATTCTGTAATCATCTTCAGCATTTTTAGCTGTAAAGTCTTGCGCAGTTTCATCGAAATGCCTCTTTCTTTTTCTTTGACGCTTGGCTGGAAAGATCGCATCGACTTCCATCTCTTCAGTCAATTCTTTTGCCATAGTGAGAATCTGAGCAAAACCATTAATTCTCAGATTTTTGAACCAAGTCATCAAATTGTTAAATGAATTCATTGCAGCACTTAAATCTACTGTCTCACTTTGCATTTCTTTACTAACAAAATTTACTTGAAAGAGTACGTCGTACCATAACACAAGTGACACTAAAAATGTATAGTGCTTCAGTGTTTCTGCTTCGCTTTTACTCATGCATCATCAACTTCCTCAGCTAGTTCATCAAGCGCATTACAAATTTCAGGGCACTGATAACGAAGTGCTTTCACACTATCTATCCTACATGCCCACCTTGTTTCGCACAGAGACTTCACAGATAGATTATAAACATGTTTCCTAAACAACGCCCATCTCTTTGTAGATGCTGAACATATGGTGTAAACACGTTGAACAATTCCAAAAAAACTCAACGCATCAGGGCGTGATTTAGTCATATCTGCTATAACCAGATTGTAGTTATGACATGCACATGGAGTCTGTTGTTGATATTTAAAAGCCGTTTTTGAACGCC